>JAULJZ010150327.1:0-10064 GCA_032270985.1 Heliamphora pulchella | reverse complement strand
AACTTATTCCACTAAAGGTCCTAACTGAACTCTCGGCCCTAACTCAAATTATGTCTTGAGTTTCCAATTATCAAATGTACTGAATTCTCCTCATGTTTAAGATATGGATTCTCGATCAATAAATTAGGTTACTAACAACCCGATTTAATTATCCTCTTCTCTTCGCAACCGCACCGCTTATCCTTTTGATATGTCGGATTCAAAAATCCACTGTACAGATTTAGCATAATCAAACCTATAAGAAAAGCACACGAGGGGGAACTCCTCAATCTAAGTCGGACGTGGTTTTCATTAGCTGATTATCGATCATCGGACAAACAACGCTAGTACCTAACTTATCGGTATTGTTGATCTCATAGAGGAAATCTCAAACATTAATGATTCAAAGTACTGTACACTATCTGAACATAATCAATCAATCACTTCGGCATTAAGAGTTCGTGCAATACATGATAATACGAGATGTGGATCAATTCATATAATCAGTATAAAATTGATCATCCCGTTGATCCCGCTCAATGTACTCCAAGTGTACTAATACATTGAGCTCGAACATCGAATTTTCAAAACCTAAATTCGACTCGTTCAACCTAGCCAAGACCAACTACTATAACGATGTACTACAATCGTACCAATGGAATGTCCGGGTCCACTACGATTGTGAGCCTACCTATATAATCTGTCAGAACCTATGACCCGATCTTCCGTACAGCATGCACCAAGTCAAATACTGGACATAATATACGTACTATGCATTCATTCATCACAAATATAAATATGAAACTACGAATGCAAAAACATCTCAAATGTTTCTCATTAATATGCCAGTGATCAAGAATAAAATTTCTGAAAAGCATGACTTTTCAATATACATTCCTAACAATAATTAATTCAATCACTAAAATCATATAAATATATCAAGGCAATATTACATATTTTAATTATTTAACCATGCATAATACAACATAGGAAACCCAAAACAATAGCATTAACACAAAATCACACTTAACCACACTCAGGATTTTTAGGTTTTAGCTACTGATTTTAAGGTTTTTAAAATACTTAGACTCAAAATTAAAATTTGGAATTTGGTAGGCACCCTAATGGGGATGCTCTGAACACTTTTTATGTTTTAAGATTTTTCAAATGTTTCCTCTAAGGCCTCGATTTTGAAAAAACAAATGTTTGTGACAGTGTAGAAAAAAACTCCAGAATAGTGGCGCGAAAACTCAGTGGCTTCAAAAATAGAAATGAGGACTTAGACTTAAAAATTTATTTTTAAAATTTTTACAGTGGTAGATATATGAGTTTAGAAGCTCTGGGGCTTAACCTTGTATTTTTTTCATTTTTCTTAAATGTATTATGAATATTTTACCAAATAGTGTCCAGATTCGACACACTTTGAGTAAATTATTGCCATTTTCTCTATACACATGCAAATAGGTTGATTCTAGTGGGGTTATAAAGATAAGACTTTTTTCTATCCAACCACATAAAAATCATACCAAGAACTTACTTCTACAGGAAATGGAATGGATTCAAAGTGGTTTGTCCAAACAGCTATTTTAACCTAATTTACTTCTCTATTTTTAGAAAAATAAGGAAAAATATTTGGATTTCAAGAAAATTAGTGCATGTAAATAATATACACATGAAATTACCATAAAAATGTGAAAAATTGTTGATGAGTCTAGATCACTCAAACAAAATGACAAAAATAGAATTTTTGACAAAAATCCTTTCTAGACAGGTTTGAGTATGAGGAGAATGTGTGTTTTTTAGGCTCTTAGGCCCATGGCCTTTGCATGCATGGCTATATCTCTCTTATATATGGCCTACATATGAGACATATACCATTTGCATAGATCAAAAACAAGAGAAGATTGTGGATGATAGAGAAGAAAGAATAAAAGCAAGAAATAGATTCAAAACCACAACTCATATGTTTGAATATGGATCTTGAATCTAGAGGTGCTTAGGAGTTAAGAAAACCTTAGCATATGAAAATAATAAGTGTATAAGAATATTGTTCCTACCTTGGTTATGATTGAAGGATTATGAATGATGGAGGTGAAGGATAAACACCAACAAGAAGCTTTAAAGAGATAGAGAACACCAAGAACTCCTTCCACACTCTTTCTCTCTCTAGACCTCACAAAATAAACACTTAGCTAAAAAATTTGAAATCCAAATCTGGTTATGGAACCTCAAGTGCCAAAATAGGGGGTGTTTGGTGGTCTTTTTAAGCTAAAAATTAATTTGAGACGCCATGATGATTATGTGTAAGAGTGCACCACTTAAAACACATATAATATGACACCATAATAAAAAAATAGAGCTGGAGTGTTCTAGCCAACAAAGTGGCCGGCCATGAGGGGGATTGGGGCTCCAATTTTTGAATTTTGTTATATTATATTGATATAACGTATATTTAATGGTATTTATTGTCACGTCCCGTATCTTGGGGATTCGTGAACAAATTCCAAACTGTCTCGTATAAGAAATTTACTCAATTAAATATTTGTTTCATTAACGATTTAAACTCAAAATGTATTTAAAAGAAACTAAAGATTTCCCACAAATAACCATATCCTCACGCATATAAAATTACAATCAAACACTTTGGGTTTCCAAGTGTCCATTACAACAACAATAACACTACAGTAACCCATTTCTGCTTATGTACAAACATAATATAGAACACAGAATCTTTCCTCAAGCCCCTTTCTCAAAATGCATTCTTTGCCCTGGTATTGCCCCTGGTTCTCAAGACCTGAAATGGTTTGGTAAACATACGTGAGCCGAAACTTGTAGGATATAGATTAACTCGAATGTAATGCATGATTTGTAAGGTGTGAGACTCTGACCCATTTTCTTTTTTTGGCGTTTTAGAACGCGCGTTACGTGTTTTCGTTGCAGCAAGTTTTACTGCTTTTGATGCATGTTTGAGGGTATAGATGCATGTGGGGAAGGTTCTCGGGACCGTAGGGTGTTACAGCGCAAATTTCAAAATTTTCAAAAAATAAAAAGATATTTTGGAGACCTATAAATATCTGGAGTTAGATATTTTCATAAAAATATTTTTCAAAACATAACTCTTAAGTTTCCCGTTTTTATCTCTGCCTTCTCTCTAAGTTCTTAGGGGCTCGGGGCTCAATTTTCAGCGATCCAACAACGGATCCTTGTTTTTGGCATTGTGGGCTATGCAACCATCCGGACAAATTTTGATTCTGACGAAACTCAATTTTGCACGTGGATCGAGGCATCAGGTTTTTCACCCAACGAGGTAGAATTCTTGACCTGTATATAGTATAAGCGTGCTATGGGTAATCGGATGTCTTTCTACCGATTAGATCTCCGTAGATCTGACTTTGTATCAAAATGGCTTTTTGGGGTATAAAACTCGTTTTCGGCGATTTCTGTGGATGGAATCGGGTGTCAGGGGTTTCTTTAGGGGCCTCGGTGTTAGGCCTAGATGTGTGAGTGTTCACGGTTGTTGAATCGGTGTTCGGAGGCGTTGAGTCGAGGCTTGGAGGGTTGAACCCGTAGCTCGGAATCGAGTTTTGCTGAGGTTCGGTCGATTGAACCATGGGGTTCGGTCGACTGAAGCTTGGATCTTGGGTTCGGCTAACCGAACCTATGGGTTCAGTCAATCGAACCTATGGGTTCAATCGACTAAACCATGTGCTGAGGTGTTTTTGTGGTTTCCAGTGTGGTCTTCGGTCGACTGGGGGCTTGGGTTCGGTCGACTAAACTGCTAGGATGTGTTTTTGGTGGTTTTGGTTGGTTTCTTGATTTTCGATTGGTGTCCTATCGTATTCTATTGACTGATATATGGGATTAGTCGATTCAAATACCTGTGCATCCCTTTTGGGGGTTCGGTTGGCCGTGTGGTGGTTTAGGGGTCGGTAACCTCGTGTGTTCGCATTAATGCCATCCTCGGGGATGATGAATTGGTGAGATGTGGGCGCTTGTTATGCGTTGAGTGTTTGGGACTGTGGTTTCCTTCGGGAAAGGGTTTTGGGTTGTGAACCGTGAGGTTTTGGGTTTAGAGTCGGCCTTCAGGCTAGGCTTGGTTTGTGGATTGTTAGTCGTTCCGGGTGAGTGGATGACGGGTGCGTGTGGCACATGGGTTGGTTCTGGGTTATGTGGTGAGTAGTGTTGTGGTGTGAGGTTATATGTGGCTATGTGCTTTTATAACTAACTTATGCATGATATAACTACGGTTTAATTATGCATGGATTATGTAATGTGATTTATATGGATTCGATATAGCGTTATATGTAACCTGGTTTATGCTTTAAAATCTAGGGTTTTATAGGCATGTGATGTGATTTGTGAAACGTGGCGTTGGTACGTGGTTTTGTGCGTTAAATCCTGGCTTAGGTTTGCATGTAGGTATGAAGCGAGATAGATGAATGTGTTGGTCTGTAGATGTTAACCCTGGTTAACTCGGCGAACGCTGGGGTGGCAATCCCTCGGTTCAAGACTGTTAAGATGCATGTGTTGGGGCGACAGTCCCTCGATTTGAGACCGATAAGATGCATGCATTGGGGGGGCAGTCCCTCGGTTCGAGGCTATTAACATGCATACGTTGGGGCGGCAGTCCCTCGGCTTGAGGCCGAGAAGACGCATATGTGGGGTGGCGGTCCCTCGGCGAGAGGCCGAGAAGACGTGCATGTTACAAGGCTTGCATGAACTGTATTATGGGACGGATAGACCAATTTTCAAATTATTTTCAGAGTCATATGAATCGCAATTTAAAAACCCTTTTTAACTGTTTTCTGGACTCCTTTGTGTGGGTCAAAATATGGTTTGTATCTTTACTTTCCCTTGCACGTGAAATTTTTTTTAATGGCATGAAAGAGATTCAAAAACTGCACTTTGATTTCCTAGCATGTTTTGTTTATATTGCATGCTTGTTTAGTTTCTGCTGAGCCTTGACTCACGGTGTGGGATGAATATTTTTAGGTACCGATCGCGTCGGGTGATCTGGGTTGCTGAGGAGGCGGAAGATCGGTAGTCTTCCTTTTGTTTCTTTTGTATCTGAAGATCTCGATAACGTACTCCCAATACCCACCAACACTTGGTCTTCATAAAATCCTGTAAATCTCACCTTGAGGACACAAAGCCCCTAACCACACAACTACTGTTAATCCCGATCATGATACCCAGGTCACCTGCTGCACTTAAGCTATTAACTCTCTGACCTCATTTGCACACATACGAACATCGTCAGTCCTTATACCCCGTACTACACATTCTGTAGGACTACATGCCTGTCACTAGTCATACACGGAGGTACAACGCTAATATTCCCATCGCACCAGGACCTCACCTTTCAAGGTTGCGCTTTACTAACCTAACTCCCACTAGGCAAATTTTAGTCATGTCACGGCCTTAAGCCCACAGTGCAAGCAACTTATATGGAAAGCGCACGATACCAAACAAAAGAAAATCAATTCCCAAAACCTTTCATCCGATGTTAATAATAACTTCCACGATCACGCAGACGCTTCCCGCACTCTCGCTTCCAGGTATGCATCTATTACAAACATCTTAACTCAGTTTCTCACCTATCACCCTAGGCCATCCAAACCACACTGCTGAACCTTAGTATTCGTCACTTGTTTTCTTAGGGCAAACAACATACCTATCTTTGAACCCATGGTCAAACACAAGCAACCTCTAGACATATCATACTTAAAATACGCTGTCTCAGCACCAGGTCAACTACATTATCGAACCCTTTTACAGTCCATTCAAATCTCATGCACCCAACACGGTTCCCAAACATGATCTCCTAATCAGCCAAACCACGGGTTTGTATTCCCATAGGAATTTCATAGAATCGATACTCGAGGTTTTCACCACATAAATAGTCAAACCACTAAACTTCCTAAGGGATTTCACCTGACTTGAGCTATAGCTGCCAGCATTTCATACAAACTAAACTACATCTCCAGAAACGTCGACTAAATGCTCGGGCTCACGGGATAAAGAAAACGGAACCTTCAAGTAACTGTAAGAAAATGAATCTGCATTCTTACGATCCCAATGTTTTACTTTTACCAACAATGAACAATCACATCGATAAACCAATTATGAAACATCTTTCTTCTTAGAGAAACCACGAACCAATGCTCAATTCTTATTCAACGTCACTACCTTTTTGAGCAACCATTATACACTTGGCTCAAGAGAAGATTAACCACAAGCCTTTGTAAAGACATTCGTCATCATCGTACAAACGTCATCGGCCACCATTCACAATGTGTACATCATTCGTCACACTAGATCTTCACACTTACTTCACTACCCAAGCACATTACCTATCGCCCACTCCTTCATATCCCAATGATGTATCACACGCGTCCACCAGACCCTCATCGGCTAACCACCAAAGATAACACCACATATACTCGCATCGTATTAAAACATTTCCTCATAGGGTTGCATCCCATCAACTCAATTCCCAACAGGTTGGAAACAACCAAATAGGTAGGCAAAACCCTCACCACAATCTCGAACTCGCAACTCCAGTACCCCCATCAGAAAACACAAAACGTTTAATTAAGAACATCTGTCTCTAATGTCACTACACGAGTACCACCGGCACACCACTATCTGAACATGATAGTAACCATACGCAATACGAACAAAATGAACCTTACCTACCAACTATAAACCAAATGGTACCATCATATCCCTCACCCCTAAGGGTAAGATAACACCACCCTATCTAGATCTTACGCCATATCACATACTACTAGCATCATCCCTTATGGTACCTCCTCATACCGACACATCATCCCAAGATGGTCGAATCAATTACACCAATAACATCGATACCATGCTCTACAAACTTCACACACTCACATTCTTACCAAGCACTATGTATTCCACATAATCTCTTACTCTTGAGAACAATGACCCAAGTCACAAAACTCTTCTTCGTGAAACTTTTCAAACGACCTCGAATCTTCGTTCACCACATCACAACTACCATCAATATACACCTCGTCTTACGTACACACACATCACTTAATAACTAACCTATCGATAACATCTTTAGTCCACATACTCTTTCCTCATACACCTCCAACTTTTATTAAGAAACACAATGCAGCATCACGCCATAAAGAAAACACAAGGGTCATCAATCTGACCTTCAACATCACAAGATACTACTGTGATTACCAATAACACCCCTCAGGGTAAGGGACACTCCCAACCACGTGCCTAAGCATTGACTTTCTAACACACTTTAGGCCAGAGATTATTATGCTCCCGTCCACTATGCTCCCATCCATACCCAATCTCAGGGTACACGACTCATGACACAGCATGGCTAAAGACATAGTATGGTTCATGACGTACATAATCCTCAATGCGCCTAAAATCACACCTCATATCCATTCATAACCAACGACCTCCAAGTGGTTTCAAATAATCTACCGTACTTATCCGTCAAACTATTGGTAGCTCAACACATAACGAACAACTAACTGCGGTCACCCTCGACTCACATGGATATAACATACTCTGAATAGTCATTGCTCATCTCTCGAGCTTACACCCACCACAATCACTGACCATTGGGTCGTAATTCCACCACTCATACCACCGCTTAGATCACAACTCATCCTAGCCCCACGAGCATAATCCCTACAACAAGGATATCACGACACCCAACTAGGTCAAGCTCAATCTAACCTCCTAAAGTCAAGGAACACACTACTTAGCACCTAGTCACATCACATTAACACGTTTTCACATACCGAGAGAAAATCCTAGGGCAACGCGATAATCTGGGCAACTAATTTAGATTTCTCATAGGAAGAACGTCGGCTAAACACTTTTCTATTTTGAACCCAAAAGTAGTTTATCGGACGCCATATGGCATGCCACCTCACCTTAAGACTCAACGCTCCATGCTCATATAAACACATTGCATGTGCAACATAATTCAATCGCAAACCTATGCAAGCACACAACTCATGTCGTGTAGTGGTGCCTAACCTCGTCATACAGGTCACATACTATGGTCATGGTTACTTCCCACAACTCTTAGGTATTCGAACCTAGAGCACTGATACCATTCTATCATGTCCCGAACCCTAGGGATCCGTGAACAAATCCCAAATTGTCTCCTTTAAGAAATTACCCAATTAAACATTTGTTTCATTAACGATTTGAACTCAAAATGTATTTCAAAGAAAATAAAGATTTTCGACAAGTAACCATATCCTCATGTATATAAATTTACAATGAAATGCTTTGAGTTTTCAAGTGTCCATTATAAGAACAATATCATTACAGTAACCCATTTCTGCTTATGTACAAACATAATATAAAACATAGAATCTTTCCTCAAGCCCCTTTCTCAAAATGCATTCCTTGCCCAAGTATCGCCCCTGGTCCTCAAGACCTGAAACGGTTTGGTAAACATACATGAGCCGAAGCTCATGGAATATAGATTAACTTGGATGTAATGCATGATTTGTGAGGTGTGATGGGCGCAACCGAAGTAAAATGCAAATTTTTACCAATTCAATATTCCTTCACACGCACACACACAAGCACGCCAATTTATTTCCATTTATCCTTTCATATTAACCAAATCATCACCATTCCATTATTCGATTTTTCACAAAAATCGTGTCACAATTTTATTACCCGGTTTATCACAAAATAGTATCACAATTAATGAAAATAATGGGTGCAGCTTATAGAAACCCCTCCCTATTAATTCTCAATAGACTACGCGAAGCCATTGGGTAATAGATAGCTCTATAACTCACCACAATACAACACCACATTTCTGGGGCTAACCGGTGAGCATGTAGTCCCCATCTTATGCAAGTTTCTGGTCTTTCACCGTGGACCTGCCAGGCCAACTTAATTCACATTAATTTATATGGTTCATTATTTGTTCATTTTCACAAAAATTTCAGGAGTCGAACCCACAACAAGTTCCTCTCCCAATTATTTTACACATTATCGTTTCAATTCCAATTTCAACTTTCTCGTTTCGTTGTCAAGTCACATTTGGTGTTAGTATTCATTCTCTCTTTTCAAATCAAATGCATCATATTTCTTTTATTAATCTCATAATGCACCAATAACACAAAATTGAATTCCATTGAAATCATGAAGTGTGATGAAAATGGAATGCACCCATCTTGCATATACATGTATATACAAGTTAAAATCCATGTCTTCTCTCTAAAGCTTAAACTCTTAAATGATAACGATGTCACTACATAGCCCAAAATTTTCCACACCCATACTTGTTCTCAAGACCTTAGTCACATGTCAAAAACCCATTTTTATCGCAAACACCTCCAATCGGTATGATACTAGCATCCCAACCTAAGTGTAGTGAGGTAGGTAAATTCATAGCCCAAGGGATAAGAAATTTGATAAAAAGGTTCAATATTGATGAAAATATCCTTTTTAAAAGCATTTAGCCACAAATGGGTGAAAAATGGTTAAAAACATTTGGCATACCCTCACTATTTTAATCATAACTTTTTCTAAAAAAAGAACTTCCATGTGAGAGTAGTCTTTTTGGAAAGAGGACTTCCGGGGCTTTGATTTGAGTAAAAAAATGACCCAATTCGAAGTCCGAATAAGGGAGATATGATAAAAAGAAGTTGGCCTTCCACAGTCAATCCGGTCGAGAGGACATCGGCCTTCCACAGTCAATCTGGTCGAGAGGACATCGGGTGCTTGAGCGTCCAACTCTCTACCAGTTGAGTGCTCGAGCGGACAGGGCTCCGTTCGAGCGCGCTGTCGCCCGAGAAAAACCCCAGAACTCCCCTATTTTGAGTTTCTACTTCAAAACCCATAACCCTTCATCAAACATGTCTCAAATCTCAATTTTCACCACAAAAACATTGGATTCTAGTCTCATAAAGCCTTTTTATGCAAAAATTTCTCAAAATCATGGTTTATCATTTCTCAAAAACCCCCATTTTCATCTAACCCAATGCAATACACACATAAACCCTTTAATCTATCCATCATACATGAAATTAACTCAATTTTTGTGCATATAA
>JAULJZ010150326.1:0-10065 GCA_032270985.1 Heliamphora pulchella | reverse complement strand
ATAGTTAGTAATAAAAATTATAAATATTTAAAAAAATAAAATTTATTATTAAAATTAGTATTAAAAAAAACTAAAAATTGTTCCAAAAAACTCAACAAAACACCTAAGGGCCTGTTTGGGCTAGCATTTAAGCTGATTTTTTTGTAAAAAAAAATTAACTTTTAACCTATACTGTTTGGTTTGAAAAAAAAAGTTAACTCACTTATTTTTTAAGTAATTTTACTTAGTGCATGTTTAAAAAATTTTACTTTTAAAAAAATTAGTTTTAAAAAAAATAATAGATAGATTGTTTGAGATAATTTTTTATAGTAATTTTTTTTTTATTTTTTGTTTTTTTATTAAAATGTCTAAAATAATTTTACTTTTAGTTTTTAAATTGTAAACTTTGGACTATTAGCACGATTTTTTTTTGCATGAGTATGATTGACTTTTTATTTAAGAATATTATAGTAATTTTATTTTTAAAAAATTAAAGTATTTAGAATATATATTGGCTTCTTTTTTTATTAAGGAATGATAATTCCTCACTTGTCACTTGGCGCTGGGATGTATTATAACGCTCTGACCCCAAAACGTTGTTCGTAGAATCAACGGTGTTACATTCATTTTATTACTGTCACACTTTATAATGGTTGAGATATAAAAATTAAATTTGATATATAAAAAAATTTAAGGAATTTTGGCCTAAGGTCAAAAATAAAAAAAATTTAACTCGTAAGGTCCATCAACCAAAATTTTAACGCGCAAAATTCAATTGCGTGATTTCTCTTAAAAATACCTTACAAATAGATAAATTTATCTATTTTGCATAACAAATAGATAAATTTATCTGTTTGATATTAATCTGTTTAATATTTAAACAGATAAATTTATCTGTCTGCTTATCAACATAGATAATACAGACAGATAAATTTATTTCTGTTTTTTATATATATTTCAAAAAAATACAGATAAATTTATCTATTCTAAGATATTTTTGTCCTAAAAGAACCTTGCGCGTTAAAACTTTTATGAGAATAAATTTTATTTGTTAAAAAATCTTATACTGGATAAAAACAGTAAACGACCTATAAATTGAACTGTTAATTAATTTTTCGTTAAATTAATTATGCGACCCTCGACTCCTACAACAAAATAATAAGAGAAAATAATATTAAGTGTTCTAAGACCATGCCATACTGAATTATCACATCTAGATATTCACGTAATAACTGTGTAGATGTAATAGTCTGGACCTCTCCAATTTTTTTGCCCAAAATAATTCTTTTTCGGCGATAACAATATTGGCCCCATTTGGGTGGACTTTATTTATTTATTTATTTAATTATTAGTAAATAAGTCAAATTTTATTTAAACATATTCGTTTGGGTGGCATTTGGCTTATTTATTTATTTATTTATTTATTTGCTTATTTGCTTATAAGTTAGCTACCCAAACGAGCTTATTTGCTTATAAATTAGTTTATTTGGCTTATAAGTTAGCTTATTTTTTTATTTGACTACCCAAATATGTTTATTTACTTATTTGCATATTTACTTATTTTTTTATTTCTAACTTATTTAGTTACCCAAACGACGTGACTTATTTTTTAATTTATAAATCAATAAACAAATAAGCAAAGTCACTCAAACATGATAATTATTGTGAAGAGAGAGACTTCTCTCATGTACCGAACTGGTACAACTAGACCAGCTTTTTGGCCCAAAATAATTCTATTTCGATGACTGGAGTTATTCATTTTATTGTTGTTAGTGTGTAAATTATACATGCAAAAAAAATTAATTATTTTGCATGCTGTTATGTGTCAGACCAAATTAATTTTTTTCTTCTAAAAATTTTTTTTTAAATCTTATTTCATTTTTTAATGCAAATGTAATTGTTTACATACTTAACAGTATTCGATTAATTTAATTTTTTATATAAATATTTTATATTTAAAAATAAATAAATAATTTAAAACATCAAAATACAGCCCATTTAAATTGAAAATAGACCAAATTAGACAGATCCAATTTATTACGGCAATGGAGAGAAGCTGAGGACAAAAGGAAATGATCAAATGGAGCCCTACACTGCAAAAAAAAATGATTGTAAGGGGAATTAATGTCCATGAAAAATAAAAATGGAGGATCTGCAGAGTGGGGGCGGTGGGTGTCACCACCACGCACAACACACTGAGTCTCTGTTTGGGTTAGTTTTTTTTTTATTAGTTTTTTGATTTAAAAATTATAAAAAAAGTTAATTAATTTGGTTTATTAAGTTTTTTTTACTTTTTTTATTTATTTTACAAAAAAATCAAAAAACTTAAAAATAATTAAAAAAAATCAATCCAAACACAGGCTGAATCATTTTCCCAACACTTGCATGAACGATGTACTCTCCAAATACTACATAGTTAGGGGTTAGGGTTGTTTAGGAATATTACTATTAGTAGATTTTAATTTTTTATTATTAATTTTAATTATAAATTATTAATTGTTTTAAATATTTACAACTTCTACTACAATTTATACTTACTTTTTATTCTATTTTAACTACAAATTACAATATTTTTCAAACACTCATAATTTCTACTATAAGTTACAATATATAACCAACTAGCAGTAATTTTTCCAAACACCATCTAAGGTAAATATCATGGGATATATAGTTTTGATAAATAAATTTATATATATAATAATTTAATTAAATAACTGATCCAATAACTTAAATAAAGAGACAAACAATGCGTTTTAAAAACTTAATTAGCCTAAATTTTTAGTACTTGACCACAAATTTTTTTTTTATATACCAAACTTAATTTATGTATCCCGCCTATGTAGAATGAGATATCACATATATGGATAACTTTTTATTTTTTAGTCACCTAATAAAATTGAGTTATTATATTTCTTAACATAAAAATTTTTGACACAATAATGGGTAGGGATCCCACGTCAAATTGTCACATAGTAATTGTAACGATCCAAATAACTATTGGTCCAATAATATGAATAAAAAGCTTAATAAAATAACTCAAAATGCTTAAACTAAATTATTAGTAGTAGCCCATATTTTTTTTGTATACACCAAATTTACATTCTAATTTCTACCAATGTGAGATGAAGTATCAACTACTCTACCAAATAAGTATCCCTATTTGAGGTTCGCTATTAAAAAAAATTATGTATACGTCTTGTGCAATTATGATACAAAAAAATCAAAACATAAATTGAACTCATAAACCGTATGATTTTTAATGGCGAAATTAGATCAAGATTAGTGTTTGATGCTATTTTTGTAAGATAGATTGTCTTTGCTATGGTACTTACGGTGTTACGGATATCAATCTGTCATGATACAGTGATTTGAATTGCACAGAAGAACCACCGCAATTGATTGGGCTGTCGAACCTAATAATATTTTGTACTTTCTTTACACGAACTCCAACAATATGTATGTAATAACTTTTTTAATAAAAACTCTATATATATCAAAACCAAAAAAAAAACTCAATATATATATATATATGTATGTATATATAAACTCGTGACTATTCAGAATAGTTACAAAGAAAGAAACACCTCTATTCGAACAAAATACATGTCACCAAAATGCAAAAAATACTCCCTAAAATGATATTTAAGCAACTACTATCTTCAACCAATTTGATTCACTTTAAATAAATATATTAAAATTATTTTTCCCAACAACCGGCACTAGCGTGGGTATTATAGCGAACCAAGACGCCATGGGAGAGAATATTCGTCCCTTAGCTATCTCCTTTGGAATCTATATAGTGATCTCTGTGAAGCGCCAACCATGGTGGATCCAATAATAATGGTGGGCCTTCTTGCTCATTTAGAATCACAGATCCTAATTATTCGATATTGCGCGGCCATGATCATTGCTTGGAATATACCCTGCACACGTTGTGGTTTTTGAGATCCTCAACTCTTTCTGTCGTCTCTTTTTGAGAAATTATTAAGTGGGTAAGGAGTGTTAATTAGTGCGCATATTCAATATATGCAAGTATACTATGTATTCATAATTTTATAAATTTGTCATATATTAAAAAAAATAATTATAACGTAATATATAGACCACATCAATATGTTGACGTGAATTTTTTTTTTCCATCGCTTCTTGTCCCCATCATGATTTGTAGGAAGCACAGGAGGCCAAAATTCGGTGAAGCACCAAATTTTTCTTTTTGTATTGGAATCGGACGAAATTAAAAAATCAATGTTTAGTTTGATGTTTGGTAATGAAAAAATTATTCCATGCCTCCCGAGCAAAGCGGCCACATGATGCCCCAATGTTCTTGGAATACGTACACATAATTATATGGGCCCCTATATTTCAGGATGATCCCCAAATGTTTTTATAGTCCTCACAAATATTGGGACATTACGAGACAATAAGTAATGTTCAAACATGAGGTGTAATTCTTAATGTAAAAATCTACAATAAATATTCTCTTACTGATCTACTAAAGAAAAAAATATATATAGGCCCTGTTTGGGCTAAATTGTAGGAATTTTGTTTATTTTTATTTTTTGGTACTTTTTCATCTTTAAACTTTTTTATTTTTTTATTTTTTTGAAAAGTATTGATAAGATAAACCGAAAAAGTAAAAACATTTCATAGAAAAATGAAAAATGTTCAGTAAAAACGAAAATAAGCAATATTAAATTTGGCTTATTGATTTATTTTGACATATTTTTTAATTTTTTGATTTTTTTTTTATATTTTGATCAAATTTTTTTATTTTTTCAGCTCGGCTCAATTAGAAGAGTCAAAAAGTATAATAATTCAACTAAACGATGAAAATAAATCACCAAAAACAAAAACAAACTAAATAAAATAAATAAATAAATAATTATTCCAAAGCCATGGTCATTAAGTTTTGTGACTTCTAACCATACATCTCGGTGGCACTTCGACTTTGGTCCAATTAAAAGCGCCCAGATTGCTTTCTTTGATAAATGTGGCTTTGATCAATGAATGACTAACTACTTCCATACGAATATATAAATCATATTATACGCTGATTTCTACCGGTTTATTTCCCCTCAAGACTCTAATCCCTCGAGACTTTATTTTTATAAGTCTTGGGTGATTTCATAACGATGACCCGAATCATTCAACTTGTATAACCTGCATAATTGATCATTTGTACAAAAAAATCAGTTTAATAAGATATTGATATATTTATGAACAAATGATATTTTATTATACAAAATGGATGATTTTTATTTAAATGGGTTGCTAAGTTTTCACCGTCTATTTTGTATAATAAAATATTATTTGTTCATATATCTATCAATATCCGATCAAATTGATTTTTTTAAGACAAATGATCTCTTATGCAGGTTCTGCAAGAAGAACGATTCGGATCATCGTTGTGAACTCACCCATGACTCATAAAATAAAGTCTTGAGAAATCATCCGATATGCGTAATAGATACCTCCGGTGTAATAAACGATGTTTTCTCTTGGTCCCGACCGAACATGGCGATCTGATGATATCCCCAATATGCGTCCAAGAAATTTATGTGCTGGTTTTCGGTTGTTGAGTCTATGAGCTAGTCAATTTTCGAAAGGGAAAAACTGTCATTTAGGAACGCCTTATTCAAATTTGTGAAACTCACGCACACCCTTCATTTCTCGCTCTTTTTCTTAACCACAATTGTGTTAGACAACCACTCTGAATACTGAACCTCTCTTATTGCCCCAGCTTCTAACAGTTTTCCTACTTCTTTGGCCATAGCCTCGGTGTAATGTGGCGCCGACAGCCGTTCCTTTTGCTTTACGGGCTTGAACGTGGGATTGGCGTTCAAGGCGTGGTAGATGTACATGGGATCTAGCCCCGGCATCTCATACGGAGTCCAGACAAACACCTCGATATTTCGCCGCAACAGTTGAAGCAAGTCCCCCTTCTCTTCTCGGTCATAGTTGAGCCGAGCAGGAAGAAGTTCTTCGCGTCGCCGGGATCAATCCTTACTGCTTCAAGTTCTTCCACGGCTTTGTCTTTGGGTTCTCCCCCGATGTCCTCCATGGCGGGCTGATCTGCCACTTCAACAATCTTCACCTCCTCAGTTCGGACTTTGGTCTTGGAAGGCCCTACGAAGCAGTGCTTGAAAGCGGCTTGATCCCCATAGATGACTTCCACTCCATCAGCGGTGGGGAATTTCATCATTTAGTGGTACGTGAACGGGATTGCCTTTAATTCGTGCGGCTAAATTCATCCCATGATGGCGTTGTAGGCTAAAGGTACGTCGACCACAAAAAAGTCAACCATGACCTCAGTCGCTCCTGCCCTTACAGGAACGGTGATCCTCCTCAAAGGTCAAACCAGCCTCAAATTGAACCCAACAAGTGGGGTGTGAGATGGAGTTAGGTCTCGGTCACTGATGCCGAGCTTTTTGAACAGATCATAGTACATGATTTTGATCGAATTTCTATGATCGATCAACACTCATTTAACTTCGAAGTTCAAAAGGTCGAGAGATATCACCAAGGCGTCACTCTGTGGATGTTGTACTCGTTCAAAATCTTCTTCCGATAATGAAATGTGTCCGGCATACCCCACTAACCTCGACCTTTTCCCATTTGTTGCCTGTACTTTCATCACCTCAACAATGTGCCAAAATCTCTTCATCTGCTCTCGCACAGAATTCTTTTGTTTTGTTCCTATCATCCCGTGAATGACGTTGATGATCCTGTGATGTGCCGCTCTAGCCAATGGCTCGACCCGCGCAGCAGTAGGGAACTTCTATCTTTTTGTCCCTTCTTCTAGGAATTCCTTTAAGTGCCCCTATTGTCTGAGGTCCTCTAGATGCTTCTTGAAGACCCGACAATCCTTCATTCTGTGGCTTTTCTCCCTATGGCAAGAGCATCTCTACCTGATCCCCTTTTCTATTGCTGATTGAATCACTGAGTCTGGTAATCTGGGTGGCCACTGGAAATACGGCCTATCTTTGATCTGAGGTATGATTTTACAAATGGATTCCCCAAATATCGCATGTACAACTTCTCTTCCCCGGAGGTTGGCTCCCATCCTGATTGGTGCGCTAGGGTGCTCGACTCTTGATCTTTTGCCCGGCCGTCGTCGACTCTGTGTTTTCGTCTTTGTTGGACTGTATCTTCTCAGCCTCTCCAGACTCGGTCTACCCTCTCATGGTCTTGTTTCAAGGTCTTCCCTTCCCACATCCTCTTCAATCCGTATGTACTACTCTACACGGCCCATTAACGCCGAGATGTCCTAAGGTGGTTTCTTAGTAAGGGAGGTTCTCAACTTTTCCCTTAGCTTGAGCCCGTGTTTAAATGAGGCAACCGCCAGCCATTCATTGCAGTTTTTTATGTCGTTGTAGACCTCCCAGTACTTTCTGGTATAGTCTCGAAGCGATTTTTTTTGCCTCGTCGCAACACCATGAGAGAATCGATCTCTTTTGGAATCTTAGTGTTTTGTGACGAACTGTGCAAGGAATCCCTTGGATAAACCCTTCCAACTTGCTACGAACTGAGGTAGCAATCGGTCGAACCACCGCAATTCGGCCTCCCTAAGACTAGATGGGAATACTTTGCACATGAGGGCGTCGTTTTCGCTCCACAACGTCATCATCTATCTGTAATGGCTGATGTGAGAGTGTGGATAAGAGTGACCATCGAAAGACTTTAATCTCGGCAAAAAGAAACCATGAGGTGGCTCGACCCTGTTAATGTGCGCGGCGAACGGTGAGGCGGTCAGCCCCTCCCATACATTGCTTAGGTCTGCCCCCGTGTAGTATACTAACTTGGACTCGCATCTTAGGGGACGATCCCTGCTCAGCCAAGACCTTTCTGGGGTATGACTACTTCCCTATGTGCTGGAGCTTTCTTTTTGTTCGGTGAACTCTTTGAGAATTTGCCCCAGCTCCGGATTGATTTCTCCTCCTCCCCTCTTGCCCTTTGTCCCATGGGACCTAGGCTCTCTAGTGTGCGAGCTTCTTACCTGAGCCTAGGGGTCTTGATCCAGATCTTCCAGGGTTGAGCGAAGCCTCAAAATCTCCTACCCAATTGCATGGAGCGCCGACTCCTTAATAAGGTCATATTCGATGGTTTTTGCTGCCTCGCGCACAGGCCTCTTCTCCTCCCTTCTTTGCGCTCTCTGTCTTTCCCTAGAGCCTAGTGAGACATGCTTGTCAAGAACAGTGAGCACCTTCAAAGGTGTCGTCATCGGTAGGTTTCAATCTGTTAAAACTAGATTCAAACGGTGCAAAATGTACGGGGATTTTCCGTAAATTATATTTATTTGATAGGTTGAATCTGGCCTGATCGAACCCTTCAGTAGATCAACACCTACAAGAGCGAACACACGTGAGCGGGCCAGTGGCGACTCGCCGAAAGCCACTCTGATAATGAAGTTAGTAAAAATCTTTGGAAAGGTGACAACTTGCAAAAAGATAAATTTACGGAGTTTTAGTTACCCAGATCTTCTCCCCCGCCAATTATAGAAGAATCTCCCTTTTATAGGGGAGGAATTCCCCCTCATTTCCCTTACTCATGATAACTTCTGTCTAACACATGTCCTTGCAAAATAACTCATGATAACTTCTGTCTGACACATGTCCCTGCAAAACAGCTCTGCCACCCCTATTCGCATCAACGGCAGTGATAGGCCAACCGTCATTGTATCACTTTAAATGCTTCCATCTCGGCCCGTCATTGTATCGCACTTGATTACTAAAATCTCCCAATCCAATCACATTTAGTGGTGTACGAAGCTTGTTGCAGCTTATTAAATGCTGTACGAATTAGGTTAAGTCCCAATAAATGTGAACTTGAGGCCGAACTCTATGCTTGCCGACAGGTTGAGGCTTGCCCAAATCGTAGCATTTTGGGTCTTGCTCATGCACGGGTCAGTTTGATTTGACCTGACCCCTCTTCAAGTTGTTAGTTCAAGCTAAAAAGATTTCTCTAGCTTGAACTCATCTTCCAACCATTAATTCATATTTTAATTCTTTTTCTTGTTTTCAAACTACTTTCATTCATCAATATCATAACGGACAAGCAAATTAATCTTCATCAAGCATGCTGGGAAAACATAGTGGCTTTAAGATCAAATGTCAGATTTCTGACTATGGTGCAAACTGCAATAGTGTTGTGTTTTCACTTTTTAACTAAAAAAAAAATTTAAATTCTTTGTTTTGGGGCCAAAACCTAAATAGACATATTGGCCCGGTTTTGGCTAAATTACGTTAATTTTGTTTACTTTTTGTTTTTATTTTTAATTTTTTTTCATCTTTTAACTAAAATATATTACTTTTTGAGAGTCTCAATAAGATAAACTAGTAAAGTAAAAAAAATATATGATTGAAAAATGAAAAAAATTTACGAAAGACAGAAATAAACAATAAAAATTTCGCACAGTGGCTTATTTTGGCATAATTTGTTTTTTTATGAACTTTTTTTTTTAATATTTTGAGCAAAAATGTTTTTAATTTTCTTGCTCTTCTCGATAAGTAAAGTCGAAAAGTATAATATTTTTATTAAACAAATAAACAAGTTTACTAAAAATAAAAATAAACTAAATAAAATAAGCAAGTAAGCAATTATCCCAAACGGGGCCATTGTCAACCTTGAGGGTACACTGCCAAAAGCGAAAAGGGGCCGCTTCGGCCCTAAATTTGGGCCGAAATGGTGTTTTCGTTAAAATATAACATTTACACAAGATAAACAAAAAAATATGTTCAATCAAACCCACACCGATTATTTTGATTTTAACTTTTGATCAAAACATACCTAAATATTGCTTTTAAAATCAATCGAAAGGAAAAAAAATTATTATGTAAGAATTTAAAGTAATTGATATTAATCTTAACAAACTTATCACTTGTGTTCAACTCTTAATTCCTGTAGGGTTTTTTTGGAATAGACAAATAATATAAAATAATGGAGAGGTGAAATATGCAAATTAGTTAGAAATACAGAACGGAGAGAGACGAGGTTGGGTGAAGGAAAAGGCTAATTGAGTATAGAGTACTGGCAGTATGAACAATGTATCTGGTTATGAGAATCTGATTGATCTGAAAGTTTGGTTAT
>JAULJZ010150325.1:0-10065 GCA_032270985.1 Heliamphora pulchella | reverse complement strand
AGACGAACTAGCATAGCCATCAGCAGAATAGGGAATATTGGAACGGAATAGGAGGGTTGGAAGGTACGTCCAAACGTATTGCCATCTCTTCGACAAAACTTCGGTTTCGATCGCGGCTTCAATTGGTAAGAATGAGAGAATATGAACAAGTAAGGAGTCCGGCAACGCGCTGATTCGATCGACAGTGCCTTCACTTCTGAGTTTCTTACATCGTGGCGGGAATAAGTAACGGTTATCAATATCATCGTCTACTTCGTCTATGTTTCTTCGAATCATTTTCCTTTCAGCTCTGCTCCACTTCACTGCTCGAACAACAGGAGAGTTTGGAGGAACGACTTGAGTTTTTTTAAAAAAATAATAATAAAGAAAAGAAAAGAATAGTAAAAAATAATAATAAAGAAAAAAAATATTAGTTCTGTCCAGTTTATACGATTTTTTGAAAGCTTATTTGGTGAATTAAACTATAATGAATATTTTTTAATAATTTGAAATTGAAATTAAATTATTAAAAAATAATTAAGAAACTAATCAAACCATATGATTCCAATCAATTTTAGAGGTGCCTATCGCTTGAGTGGAGGTTGAGATGAAGCCCTCTATTTCATCTCTTATTTAATTAGAACGTGAATGAATAAAATATTAAAAAAAGTAGCAAAAAATAGGCAAAAATGAGATTAATTTGAGAATAATTTATAAAATTTAATGAATTGATACTAATAACAGTTATAGATCATATATAAAATAAAAGCTAATACTAATAAGAGTTATAAATAATATATTAAATAATAAACCATAATAAACAATTTTTAATAACTTAAACTAAAACCAAATTGTCAAAAGAAAAAAGCAACTAACGAAACCATACGAATTTGAATCAACTTTAGGGATGAAAAAGGGACAAGACTGAGCTGAGGATGAGGTTCAATTCTCATCATCTATTTGATCGGGGCCGAAATGGGGGATATATTGGAGAAGTAGCAGAGAATTGAACAGGAGTAGAGATAGTTTCAGGGATAGTTTATAAAATTCAAATGAGTGACACTAATAATAATTTTTGATAATATATTAAATAAAAAATACTAGTTAAAGAATTAATATAATTAAAAATACGAAATATACGAAACAGAGAAGAAAAATAATAGATAAATATAATATTTTAATATTTTATACTTATTATATTTTTAAAATAAATCTTATACATGTATTCATATTTTAAAACATTTATTTTATATAATCGAATGCGGGGCGAGGAAAAATAGTACAGAGGTCCATATATGAGTTCGTGGTCCAGATATAGAGGAAGAGGAGGAGGAGGAACGGTAGAGAACTCGACCGTGTGGTTTGTATCAAGTCCAGATCTGGCCAGATCTGTTCGAGGAAAAGTCGAACTCCATTGCCTTCGATCCTCTTCTTCTAGAACTTTGTCGTCGCCACTAACAGCATTTCGACGTCAAAAGTCGTTGGCACCGAAGCTTTGTAAATGAACTCGACTTCAATGACTCATGTCGACGTGGAGGGGGAGGATCCAGATCTGTGCCTGATCTGGAACGGTGATCGGTGGCCAACGTTGAGAGGAAGAGCCAGAACAACGGTGTTCGCGGAGTTTATCACCGCACAGATGAATTTGAGGTTGTTGGCGAAAGTTTTGGATCTAGTGGTAATATGTAGCGTCGGATCTAGCGGTGACGAAGGTTGAAGATGACGATGGTCGGTAGAGAAGTGGACGAGGGTACAACGAAGGGCAACGGCGACAATTCAATTTTCGTGTAGAGAAGGGGGCGATTAGGTTTTGATTGAGTGAGAAACAGCTAGGATTTGGACTAAGTGAGATAAGAATATATTAGTCATATTAAAAATATAAATTAAAAAATAAAATTTTATCTTGAAAAAAATTAGCAATATGACCAATTTTTTTTACGACTCTTATAAAAGTGACTAATTTCCAATTAACTCTGGAATGAATAGAGAAAAACGATTGATTTTTCCTCTGCTTAAAGCCTTTTTGGCTTAAAGCTTCATTTGATGGAGGGTAGAGAGTGTGATGAAAGCATTAGTTACGAGAGAAAAAAGAAGAAAAAGGGTATAATCTATTATTCTCTTGTTTGCTTATTTAAAAGAAAATGAGTGTTAATTTTTTTTATTTATTTGATAATAATTAATAAAAATGAAGTGTTTAATATTTATTTACTTTTATAAATTTTTCATATTATCTTAAATTATTATTTTTAATATAAACATAAAAAAAATATAATTGACATTATAAAAATAATCACATTCATCCCTTCACTTCCCATCTATTTTCTCCTAATTTTAGATGGATAAAAAACCTCTTAAAAGTTTATCATTTCTCCCATCACTTCCTTTTTATCTACCTTCATTCCCTTTCTAAATAATAATCTAAACAACATTACAACTAATTTTTTTCTTTCAAATCTTTCACTATCTCTCCGAATCCTTCAATCCATGTGATGGGTAAAAAATCAAAAGTTTTGTTTGTTACCCATCTGCTTTTTTTGTTATTGTTGTTGTTGTTGTTGTTTATTAACTTTTAATTTTTTTTTTGCTTTTTTATTTATTGACTTTTAATTTTTGTTGTCTTTTGTTTATTACTAAAAATTATATTTTTTAAAAAGCATCATAAATTTTATTTTACATGTTTATTTTTTATTAAAATTGTAATTTTTCAAAATTTATTCGTCAAGATCTATCAAATAAAATTTATGTTGAATATAAAATTATATATATATATATATATATATATAAAATACCTTAACAATTTCTTTTTAACTTATTGGCTTTTGGTTTAAAGCAACTCCTAAAATTACTAAAGGAGTTTTTTTATTTATTTAGCTTAAAGTGGTTTAACCTAAAAATCTTAACTTAAAATTAAATTATCAAACGCGGCCTAAATTTCAATATCATCATTTGACTTTTATTTTGTTCTATTTAAGCCCTCTCCCTTATTAATAAAAGAAATTTGGTGAGTAGGGTCCTGCAGTGGTTAATAGACAAATAATAAATTAATATTTTTGGTGGTGTTTAACATTGCTATATAGCTTGAAGAGTATTGGGACTAAATGAGATAAAATTTGGGATAAAACAAACTGATCTTTTCTGAAATTTATAACTAATACATAAATACTTTTGTGGTTTAAAAAATTACAATCTCCTCAAAGTTTTTGGTTTCATTACAAATTCATCTATTTCGTTAGTCAACAACTAGCTGAGGTTGATGTTAAAACAAAAAAAAATACTAAAATATTGATTTTATTCATGTTAAACCCCTCTAATTCTTCTTTGTACAACATAAAAATTAAAAATATTAAGAGTAATCCCTATACGTAACAATTTGAGACTGTAATTTCTTAGGCTACAAAAAATGCTCATGTATTAGCTATAAATCTCATAAAATATCAGTATATTTTACCCTAAAATTTGAGACAAGAAATGAAACTTATCTTTGCCAAATAAAAGTAGAAGAATGTAATATTATAGACAAATCTGCTCCAACAACATATACATCAGTTCCCTTCTAATGTTCTCAAGAGCAGTAAAACAATAAAATGTCAAGGCTTCAAGGCTCTATTAGTGCTTTCTTGTTTTTCTGCCCAAGCAAACAGAGTTTGCTGGGAAATTAACCAACACCTTTCCCTTCCTCCTCTTGACATTCTCACAACAAAACCGCAAAGGAGGAAGGCTTCCAATAACCGGCCAGAAATTTGTTATCCTTTTATCTATCCCGCTAGTAAATGAGATCTCCGTCTGCTCCCAATCTGTTTTTCACAGAAATTTGCATCCATTGAAAACTACAAAAATGCCAAAAATAGATCAAATTTAACGACCCTTTTGCGTAAATCTTCTCCACCATTTCTTCCGACTCTTCTTTATTTCCGAGTTGCCAAGCTTCTGTAGCATTGCCGTTGTCTCTTGCAACCGACTTTTATAGTCTTCTTTCCATGCTTCAAACCCGAACTTCAGCTTTCGAAGTTCCTCATCGGGCCTTGGGATGGAAGCCAAGTGAACTGATTTTACTTCCACCGTGCTAGAATTTCCATGAAACACCTTTTTATGCTGCTCACTAAGTTGGTTGTCGTCATTTAACCTAATGTTCATGAGATGTGGTTCGACATCACAAGGCAAATCTGAAAAATCTACTGCATTTCTTCCATTAGAATCATGTGTTTCCACAGACGTTGTGTCATCAGCACCATAACAACGATATAATGGAAAATGATCGAGTGTTCTACGTTGATCTGTGGGGCCTTCACAAGCAAGACTCTTCTTGGCTGCTGCTAGACCCATCTGCACAGATAATGGATGAGGAAAACTTGGTCATTGCAGAAAATAAAACTAACCATTTGGATGCATATGCAATAAATATTATCCAGTGTAGGTGGTGGCACAGGATCTATATCTGCATCTATTAGTTAGCAGTGACGGCTCAAGCCCTAAGCAGCTTAGGTGCTTGAATAGGGCGTTTCAATGTGTAGGGGGGCCATTTATTTTTAGCTCAAGCATGCTTAATTTTTGTAAACGTTTAGGCCCCGTTTGGTTACAGTTTTCAGACTCACTTTTTAGAAAATTGTTGTTCTAAAACAAGGAAAATGCATTTGGTAATAATTTTTACAACATAGTTTTAAAAAAAAGTGAGTTAAAAAACGGCTTCAAAACAAAAAAATTTGAAAACGATTAAAACTTGTTTTCAATCTTTTTGGGATTTTTTTCTCAGTTCTGACAAATCATCATCGAGCATCCACCATCGTCACCGGTCAGTCAAACATCCACCATCGTCGCTGGCCTGTCATCGTCATCACCGAGCGATTATTTTTTAAATTCATTTTTACAAAATAGTTTTCAAATAACAATTCTAGAAAACGCAAACGGACCCTTAAATAATTTTTTCCTCTTCTTTTGTGATATTTCTCATCTCAATGCAATATCTCAAAAAATGAATATTCACTAACCTCGTCACGTAGGTGAACAATACCCATGATGTATAATACGCTTCACAATATAGATCATTGAGAAGATAGAATTTGTTTACCCATCTCATCAAGTGGGTGAACAAAACCAAACTCAATCAGGGCTGGCCCTAGGAGAAAGCAAGCAAAGCTGCAGTGTAGGACTCCCGATTTTTCGTTAAAATTTAGGGCCCTATTTGAATTTAAATTTAATATAAATATATTTTAAGTTTTCTCATTTTGATGATCTTATATTTTAAGATCATGTTGATGATCTTAGATGGATCACAATTGATAGTTAGTATTATTTGTATGTCTTTGGTCTTAAATTCAAATCTTTCTACCTTTTTTTTGTTCAATTTTTTCTTTTAAGTTGAAACAATTTCAATATTTTCCTAAGCCACCGATTATTTTATACAATTTTAAATTATTTCAAACATTTAAAATGCAAAATAATACGAATAGAATATAAAAAACAAAAGTTACGATCACAATATACTCAAGTCATAACTTTCTAATAATAAAATATTAATTCTATTATACCAATTGTAGTCAAATACAAAATATTGAATAAGAAAAATATTTTATTGTTAAAAAGCTAATAATATATAAATTAAAAACTTAATGTATAAATGGTACTATATTCTATTCAATTCTTTTTGTAAATTAAATTTTGTTGAAACATGATTACAAACATATTTTGTTCACTTAAATTTTTATAATTAATTTTTAAATTTTATCTTAAAATATATTGAGTTCCCATATCGCAAACTCGCTTTGGGTCTCAAAATCTTGAGGGTCGGCCCTGGACTCAATGTGATAACTTAGTAACCTACAACTTCATCCTACAACCTTTCTCGTTATTATTTTCTTTTTAGATGCATTTTATTTCTGATAGAGATATAGTTTAGATTTATGTTCAAAATTAAAAAATTTTAAAAAAGTTTTATAAATACTAACTCGTTTGGTTGAAGAACTATTTTCATGAGATAATTAGTGTATTCGGACTATTAGTGTTTGAAGTATTATTAGTGTAGTATTTTTTGTACTGAAGAGTGCTTGATTGAAAGTAAGATAAGTGAATAATATGTGCTTGATTGAAAGTAAGATAAGTAGAGAATCTAAAGATAAATAGTACGTTATTTGGTTTGACATAATTTTAGTGAGATTAAATTTTTTTATGTACAAAAATACTCAAAATAATCTCAAAACTAACCAACCCACCCACCTCCCCCATGGGATTGGAATAGTCCCACCACTGGGGTGTTAAGTTTGTTTGGGGGTTTTCTTAACTCCCCACCAAATGCTTTCCAACATAAAACTATATGGGACTATTTTTAAATAGTCTCATCCCCCTATTTAATCCTACATCCAAACATGTCCTAAATAGAAGAAAGTAGTCCACTTGACGTATTGACATATAAAAAATAAATTCTTTCCCAAATGAATACACTACTTATAGAATTTTTACTTACAATGTCAGTATAAGTTGCTTATGCGGAAAGAGATATTTTAAAAATTAAACTTAATAAAATCTTATCTAATGTGGATTATGTCACAAAAAAAGTTACTTGACTTATAAATGACCACAATTGGAAATTATATGCTATCAAAACTTGAATATAATCCGAATTGAAAAAAGAAAAGAAAAAAAAAACTTCAATATAAAAAACTTAATGAAAAAGTTTGCAACTCAAAAAATAAGAAAAATAAGTTCTAATTAAACTAAATTATAATATAAAAATTTATAAAGGGTCACCAATCAAGTTTTTGCCTTGGGCCTCAAATTAGCTGAGACAGCTCTGTTAGTTAATATGAAAATAATTGTGTGCAGAAAGAAGTTTGGGTTTTGGGCTCAAGCTAATTATTATTTCCATGCCTTCATTTAGAAGAAAAAGTTGCCCATCAATTTTTATTGCCTTCGTATAATCTAATTGGAATCTGTGAACGGCCAAGATGTCAATTGTAACAAGGGGGTTGGGAATTGGGAGCAGGGAAACTCACTTGCAAAGATGTCAACTGATCTTGCCAAATCTTCTCCATGGATTCCATCTTTGCCTCATACTGTGACCATTTTTTATTAAGTTGCTGAAGTTGATGTCTGAGAGCAGCATTTTCATCTTCCTTTTTCCCCAGTTCTCTCTCAGCCCTAAGGAGCCGCCTTTGAAGGTCAGCGAGAGCTGAAAGCGAAACGTGAATACAATCCTACCCCAGAAACAAAAAATGCACATCAACAACACATTTAAAGTTTATTATAACTATACAAGCAAAGAATGCAAATCAACTAGTTGACAATTGCTTCAACAGCTTCTTTTTCATACAATCCTACCCAAGAAACAAAAAATACTCATCAACAACACATTTAAAGTTTATTATTACTATACAAGCAAAGAATGCAAATCAACTAGTTGACAATTGCTTCAACAGCTTCTTTTTCATACGCGAATACAATCCTACCCAAGAAACAAAAAATACTCATCAACAACACATTTAAAGTTTATTATTACCATACAAGCAAAGAATGCAAATCAACTAGTTGACAATTGCTTCAACAGCTTCTTTTTCTTTTTCGTCCACCCCCCACCCCACACCAAAACCCAGCTTTGAAAACTAAATTTGTAGAGGGGAAGGGACTAAAATGTTATCCACCTCATTAAATAGCCAACTAGTACTTTGCTACAGCAGTTATCCTATAATGCTAAATTTACAGCCCCATCTCCTCGCTTGTCAAGCATAACCTCTGAACCCTGCTGCAATGTGGCAGTAAAGAGCCATTCTCTCTAAATATGTCAAAAAGTCAGCCTTATTTCTATATTATCGTGTGAAAGGAAGGGAAAGAGGACATAGAAGGATATAGAAGGCATGTAGAAAGCAAATCCGCCAATGACCATAATAATAAATCATCTCTAAGATTGTGCGGATACAAACATTTTGAATTAATTTAGATCAATTTACACCCACCATAATCCAAAAATACTGTTGTGAGTGGTGCGTTGAATCCAACCCATACTACTCCCATTCAGGAATAGCTTGACCCAATTAAAGGGCAATTAGCGATGCTCTGTCCCGTTTATTACTCTTATAACCCATTCAGGACTTGCTTGACCCAATTAAAGGGCAAATAACGATGTTCTGTCCCCTTTTATTACATTAACCATATTTTGAGTTTCGACCCACTATGTTTCAGGGTTTCCTATATAGAGGGTGTTTGGTCTATAGGATTTCTAGTGTATGAGAGTTGCGGATATTGTCGGC
This sequence comes from Heliamphora pulchella, assembly GCA_032270985.1. Lineage (NCBI taxonomy): Eukaryota > Viridiplantae > Streptophyta > Magnoliopsida > Ericales > Sarraceniaceae > Heliamphora > Heliamphora pulchella. Next base: position 1,849 of record JAULJZ010150325.1, on the reverse strand, counting down.
TCTTTGTATTCTCCTTTTTCATAGTGATTACTCTATCGATCGTCGCTTGTTGATATAGGCTTACAAACCGAAACACATAAATCCTTTGGTAAAACTGACAAAGAAAGGTGTTATCGTGGGAAGTGGTCAATCAAAGTGAACTTTTGCGACAAAATGACATATACATTTCGTACTGTGTGTGATTGTTCTGTTGATTATTCTCGCTTTATAGGTTCCGTCATAACAATCATATTCCCTCTTTCACATTCCATTAATATGCTAATCCCATATAAAAAAGGGAAAACTAGTCAATTTCTATTATAGTTCATGATACAACCCAATCAGGCGATATAACATTGCCAGTCCAACTGTTCTTGTTTTCCTTTCCAAGTATGATTGATCACTATCATAGTATGATTTAAGATAGCATAGTTGGACACATATTAATTAACTCTGAAGAATAGAAAGCAAATCATTGCAGTTGTTTAAACCATATAATTTACAAATTCTCATGATAATGATCAAACTAAAACTTGAACACATAAGAGAGGTCATTTTATCAAGTAAACATAAACATACAAGAATCAACAAATGCTTTTGACCATACTAAAAAGGCTGCGCTGGAAGAAATTTACCATTGTTTCTGGATCTCTCGAGTCGAGTTTGCTCATATCTTCCATGTGCTCAATGCCCGGCAATCTGACATTTTCCTTACGATTAAGACATCTTCGAGTCAACCAACCACGGATTACTGCAGATTATAAGAGGATGGAAGTTTAGCATGTGATCTTGCAGTCACCAGCCTTGTATTCAAAATTTTCTAGAATCTTACCAGATTGCAAACCTATAACCGCTCTGAGCCTTTTCTGCATTTTTCTCCATTCAATCCACTTTTTCGCATGCTGCTGTAACACAATGACTGCTGCTAGCCTTCTAGTCAATACTTGATAGTGCTTTCTTGCTTTTTCACCGCGAACAACTGCATGTAAGTCTAACTTCAATGGGAGTTCATAAGAAGAACTTCTATCTTTTGCACTTTGGGGTACATAGAGAAACTAGACTACGGATTTGTAACTGTGTAAACTTACTCTCCTTGGGCTTTGGGGTTTATAGGATCAGTTAATATTTACATTTCAACTGAAAATTTTTGTTGCCCCTTCTAATGGAAAATAAAATTTAATGAAAATTTAGTTCTTCCGACATGTACACGTCCTGCTTTTCTATTTTCGATAGATTTGTATGTACCCATTGAGAGTAAAGATATTATACATAATGTGAATATTCCATCTATAAGTTCTCTTTTAGATCAAAATGATCAATATGTAGATTCAAAAGAAGTGATTGCTAAGATTCATGGGGGAAATCCACTTTTAATTTTAAAGTGGATTCGAAAGCATATTTATTGTGACTCGAAGGGAGAAATGGACTGGAGTACTGATGTGTATAACATGGATAATTCGGTTGTTACAAATTGTCCTAAAAGTTTAAGTTATTAGAAAATTGGTTTAACAATGTATATCAACACTTCTCCTTGTGTGGGATCTTGTCTCGCACGTAAAGAGGCAAACTTACCTGGTGGACCAACACACCTAGTGTACAATAACAAATATAACAAGAAAGCACATAATACGATACTTGAATCCAAGACCTCGTGAAACTACATCTCTGATACCATGTTAAGTTACCAATTGTCCCAAAAACTTAAACTGTTAAGAAATAGGTCAACAATGTATATCAAGCTATAAAACAAATTCAAAGTTTATTCCCCCCTCCGTCCACCCTACCATGTTAAGTCACCAATTATCCAAAAAACTTAAACTGTTAGAAAATGGGTCAACAATGTATATCAAGCTATAAAACAAATTTCAAG
>JAULJZ010150324.1:0-10065 GCA_032270985.1 Heliamphora pulchella | reverse complement strand
AATTGAGTTTTAACTATTATGAGAAAAGAAAATTATCATGCTATTTAAAAGTGAAAATTAACTTAAAAGCCTTTTGTAATTTTTTAGATTTAATAAAAGAAAAGAAGAGAAAAAAAGAATAAAATAAGTACTAGAAAAAAGAAAATAATATTATAGAAAGAGAAAATGAAACATTTTATGGAGATGAAACTAATAATAAAAAGAAAACAAAATACTAGAAAGAAAGATTACCCTATTGTTAAAAGAAAAAAAAGAAAATGAAACATAAAAAATTAACAAAAGAAAATTAAATTAATACTAGTGAAGAAACTTTAAACTAACAAAAAAAAAAGAAATGAAAAAGAAATGTACTAACTAGAAATAGAACATCAAACTAAGAGAAAATAAATGAAATATTAACAATAAACTACATTATAAGAAAATGGAATGGAATGCTATGGAAATAAGAATCTAAATTAAATTTAAAAAAAATACTAGAAATGAGACTTTCGAATTAAATAGGTATAATATTGACTATTATAACTATTTATCATGTAAGTACTTAAATTATGACAATTAACAATATTGATAAGTTGTAATTGTTAAAACAAATGTTAGCACTATTTAATGATTTAACAATTGGTAATAAACTTAATAATGAAAGTAAGTAAATGAAACGAGTAGACTAAGTAAACTAAAACTAGAATTTAAAGTAATGTAAGAATATAATAACTACATAAGTGATTCGAGAACGTAATTAAAAAAAGAATTGACCAAATTAAACCCGACCACTCCAAATAGGTAGAAAGTGGAGCTAGAAGGGCTGGGAATCCAAACAAGGTACCTAGGTTGCTGGGGAATCCTTAAGCCAGTAGAATGAGCTCCAATTGTCAAATCCTCGGGTGGTGGTCCAAGCAATGTAGGCTTCAATGCAGGTATTGGAGATTCGGGACTCGGTATATCGGCAGGGTTTCGGCGTCAGGGCTCGAAATCGCTCGGTATATCGGCAGAGTCTCCCTCACTCAAAATTCTGTCCTTGAAAGCGTATCATGGGTACGATATTTATAGAGTTCTTCAACCAATGAGATGCTGCCACATTTTGAGGACACATTAGGCCATTTGGAGTTGGCGGCCGCCACAATGTGAGTTGGCGGTCGCCATATTGATGTTGGTGGTCGCCATTTTAGAAAAAGTTCCACAAGATTCTATTGACGGTCGCCACAATGAAGTTGGCGGTCACCATGTTTAGGAAATGCTTGGACAACTTGTTACTGGTTTTGAAGTTTTTTTTGTGGTTAAGGTTCAAATTCTGATCTTGGATTACTTCCCGGGGATCGAACTGAAGCACTTGTTTTACCTGTTTTCATTATCGGATTCACCTAAGATTGGGTGGAGTCAAATCGGGGTGTCTACAGTTGCTCCTATTTGATATGGCTCGTATAGCAACGCGTGATACAAGTTATATTAAAGATCCAAAAACAACAACTATTTGACCGACTCATCAATCTTAGGTCACAAACACACAAGCATACGTATGATATTGGTCGTACTCGAACTTTCATCGAGTTGCCTACATATCCCTTTTGCTAGGGATCAGACCAAAACGTAGTTCTTGGGGCAAAATGCAAAGATACAAAATGTGATTCAAAATGATATAGATGTTAACATGATGCAGATGCGGGTATAATCGAACAAATTCTAAAGATCGAGTTAAGATCTAATGGGAGTGCAAGCAAATCAAAGATCAAGTTAAATCTAAGAATTCGATTGGAGAAAATAATTAAAAGGATCGAGTTAAGATCCAAGAAAATATTCTAATCGGGAAAGTAATCATGAATTGATCAGTCGAATTAAGATCTAAACATTTAAAACGTGGTATGAGATAAAATAATTAAAAGCCTAATTACGGTTTAAAATTAAATTTATTAGAATGAAAATCACGAATTAATAGGTCGAGTTAAAACCTAAAAATTCAGAACGAGGTATGAGATAAAAATAATTAAAAGCCTTGTTACGGCTTAAAATTAAATTTATCGAAAAATGAACCACGAATTAATAAGTCGAGTTAAGACCTAACAATTCAGAACGAGGTATGTGATAAAAATAATTAAAAATCTAGTTACGGCTTAAAATTAAATTTATCGAAAAATGAACCACGAATTAATAGGTCGAGTTAAGACCAAAAAATTCGGAACGAAGTATGAGATAAAAATAATTAAAAATCTAGTTACGGCTTAAAATTAAATTTATCGAAAAATAAATCACGAATTAATTGGTCGAGTTAAGACCTAAAAATTCGAGACGAGGTACGGGATAAAAATAATTAAAAGCCTAGTTACAGCTTAAAATTAAATTTATCGGAATGAAATTATCATAAAGAGATGGAGTAGCAAAAACGAGGGTTAAAATAATTATCATATTTACAAAATACAAACAAAAATAACATACGTAAAGTCAATATGCACAAATAACATACCACAAGAAAATAAAATTATTTATGTATATATATTGAAAATCATTTTTGTTAATAAGGTGCGCACAAAGATGATACAAGACACCTACAATAAAAACATATTTAAAATAAACGTATGTATAATAACAAAAACCGCCCCAAATAGCCCCTCAAGAAACCCAAAATGCTATAATGACATTCTGACCCAGCGGTCGCACAGATGGAATCGACGTGACGTTTGACAACATGGCGGTCGCCAAGGTGAAACCCCTCTGACATCGGCCGCCGGGTAAAAACCCCTACGAAACGGCGGTCGCCAGGTGACGTTTGGAAAACATGGCGGTCGCCAACATGCAACATGGCAACCGCCACCTCGAGACGCGTATTCTTATCTTTAAGACGCGTGAACTGGCTCATTTGTGCACTTTTCACTCTCTCTCTAGCTTCCAGACGCTCTCAACTCTCTCTCGCTCTTTCTTGCTTCCACATTCTTTCTTTCTTTTTACTTACTCCGAGATGTTTACGCTGCTTCTTGTGCTTCCATTTCTTTTCATGGCCGGCTTAGGCCAGGGAGACGATGACTTGGGGGAATGACGAGGCCTTGCTACTGCTGAGAGTTCCTCCATGGGGACTCTCAGGGATACGACCACCAGTCAGCCCTCCGGTGGGGTCGCTGCTACGCAGCCTAGCGCTGCGATGGATGCTTTCCTGTTTGGGACAGAGCGCGCCTCTCGCCAGGCAGCCTAGGAGAAGGCACGGGCTGCTGCTCAGGCACAGGCAGTTTCAGGCAGCTGCAGACGCTACCGCCGAGGCCGCGATAGCTGATTTTCTGGATCCAAACGCTGGAAAGGGTGATCCAGCACCTTTTGACCCACACACCTACGATCCGATTCCTCATCGCATTGTCTACCGCGGGATGAGATGCTATGAGCCTCCTGCCGATGCGATTGCTGCTGACGTCCTTCTCCGGGTGCCTGTCCACCATATCTCTCGTCAGCGACCCTTGGTAGGTTACCAATTCTTACTGTTTTAAATACCAAAGCATGATTTATCAAACGTGGACGCATACCTAGGATCTCCCATATGATGATCATGATGTGTTTTGATATGATGATGAATGATGATGATTTATTTTAGTATGAATGTGATGCTTGGAATTTGAACTTAGCTTAAGTACCTTTACTATGGAGATTTAAAATAGTAGAAATACTTAAAATTTTTGGACAAATAATGAAAAGGGGATACTTAAAAAAAATTGGGGTTGATTAAGAAAAATTCTAGAAAATTAAGAAAAAAATTTCACAGATCTTAGAGAATTTTTCAAAGTCTCTTAGAAAATTATAGAGAAAGTTATTTAAAAAGTTATTGGGGCGATTTTTTTTAATAGAAAAAGGGGCAAAAATCAAAATGATAGGGATTTGCCTTGGCTCACCGGAGCTTAGGGTTCTTAGTCTTTTACTAGGACGTGCAAAAATCAAAGAATCGTTACTTACACACGAACCTAAGTTTATGAAGATTTGCCTGATTTATCAGGACTTAGGAAGAACCGAACGGTCACCACTTACACACGAATCTAGGGTAGGGTGTCTAGTCTTTTTCTAGGGATTTTGAAAGAACCGAAGGGTCGTCACTTACACACGAACCTAGGGTTAGGGGGATTTGCCTGATTTATCAGGGCTTACAAGAACCGGCGAATCGTCACTTACTCACGAACCTAGGGTTAGGGTGCCTAGTCTTTTCCTAGGACTTTTGAAAGAATCAAAGGACCGTCATTTACACACGAACCTAGTGTCAGGGTGCCTAGTCTTTTTCTAGGGCTTTTGAAAGAATCGAAGGGTCGTCACTTACACACGAACCTAGGGTTAGGGTGCCTAGTCTTTTTCTAGGGCTTTTAAAAAAACCGAAGGGTCGTCGCTTGCACACGAATCTAGGGTTAACTTTTTGACATTTTTTGCACTTTCCTTTGTTTGATCTATATCTTCTGCTTGTTTTCTTCTTCTCAGGCTGGCCGCTATGTTAGAGGTTTCGGAGGTTCTGCCTCTGGAGAGGTATTGGAGTGGTATGACGTCCTCCCTGCTCGTAGTCGGGCCATTATTGATGCCTCCGACTTTGCTCGATTCATACCCCTACTGGGTAAGACGAGCAATGACCGGGTCTGGCTGACGGCCTTGGCTGAGCGGTGGTGGGATACCACCAATACCTTCCATTTTATCGCCTTTGAGGCTACTCTGACGCCTCTCGACTTTGCACTGATCACCGATATACAGGTTGGAGGAGCGCCCATTCCGTTCGATCCAACCATCGACCGCTCTACTGATGCGCTGCTGCATTTTCTTGGAGCTGTTCCCACTCAGATGGATAGAGACCGGGTTTGATATACTTGGTTCTTCGAGCATTTTTGCCACTTTCACTGCTTTGAACCTCGCCACTTCGAGTGGGTTACCCGGGGGGTTTTTGATGTATATGTTTGGTACCTCCTTGTTTTCAAACAAGGAGAATACCATTCATCTGCATTACCTTGGTGCCCTTGCTCGTTTGGACTAGGTTGCCTCATTCGACTGGGGAGGAGCTGCTCTGGCCACCCTTTACGGATTCACGTGGACTCTGACCCGGTTCCCTCAGAAGCTTAGCATTGGGGGATACTGGAGGGTTTTGGAGGTATGATTTAGTTTTTGTATTCTTTCAATTATTTCCATTCTCCTATTATCCATTATTTACTAATTGACGCATTCTTTATTGCAGCTGTGGACTTACGAGTTCCTCGGGCTTCATGTCTTGGTGAACTCCGTAGCAGACCCTCTGGTCATTCCCTGAGCAACCCGATGGTCTCGTGGGCTAAAGGGGAAGAAAGCCGGAGGGAAGGATATTGACCGCTTTCGGGTCTCACTGGACCGACTGACCCCCGACCAAGTATCATTTTACTATTTTTACCGTATCCCATCCTGTTCACGACTGTTCACTGCACTGTATACTGATCACTGTTCCTGTTCACTGCACTGTACTGTATACTGATCACTGTTCCTGCGTACTGATCGTTTATTGTTTACTGTTTAATGCATTGTACTGTACCTGCAGATCCACTGGGATGTCTGGAGGGGAGTGGAGGACCGGGCCGACGCAGATTTGATGTGCAACCGCGACACAACTGCGAGACGGAACCTACTGGAGGGTCCATTCGGTAGGGAGTATTATCTAGGAGAGCTGGTGGTCTGCCAGTCGCTCAGCCTGGATCATTTTCGCATACCGGTGGTTCCTCCAGCCTGCATGCATCAGACAAATCACATAGGTCATGTCGACTTGCCGCTGGAGACGGTGGGGACCTCAGTTTCAGAGTTGTTCGTAGTGGAGGGGGATTACGCAGCCTGGGCCCAGGTTCATCTGATGGGTCCCCTAGGTCCTGGCCCGGCTAGTCCTGGCGGTAGGAGAAGAGGACTAGCACCGGAGGTAGCAGATGCTGGTGCTGCTGCTAGTGGAGCTGCTGCCTCTGAAGCCGGGGCTAGAGGAGTGATAGGTCCGGAGATCCCTTGGGAGATCCAGACCGTGGCCAATGGCTTCCCTTTCTCCCTTCCTGTTCTAGTCCCGCCATTTTCTGAGTTCAGAGCAGAGATTGGCCAGGTATTTCCTTTTCCTTACTCCTTCCTTTAATTTTCGGCTTCATTCGTCTGGCTGACTTCCTCTTCTTCTTTTTGTAGTTTAATCAGGCATGGGTGGACCGGACGATGCTGATGGTCACCAGCCTGAGAGTGATGGTCCGGTAGATGGATGCCTCAATGCAGGCGTCCGGCATTGCTTTCACGCCAGTAACCATTGTAAGTAGCTCATGTGTTCCTTTTTAGTTTTTCTACATTTTCCTACCTTTTATTTTTGTTCTGAGTGTTGTTTTTGTTTTAACTGCCTCCATCTTCGGTTGCCGGTGTTGTGCCTCCACGGGCTCCGGGTCCTGCCCTAGCCCCTTCTCAAGGCCGTGGGTCTCGCGCTGCTTCGTCTAGGGCCCGATCGAGAGGATCTGTCTCATCTGCCAAGAGTCGTTCCAGAGTCATATCCTCTTCCTCTGGCAGTGATGATGGTGATGATATTATCGAGCGACTCTTCGATGACGTCAGCTCATACGAAGCCGGCCCTTCCTCCCGTCGAGTCCGCCCTAGGCATGCTTGAGAGAGTGCTTCCCCTCCCTCTTTTTATTTTCTGACATACTTGTTTTTTACGGGCCTGCATGCCCCAGCTTGACACATTTTTATACTTTTATTTGATCCATGGGCCTACGTGCCCCAGCTTACAGTTTATTGGGCCAGGGTGCCAAATTTTACATCATATTACTTTTTATGCATCTCTTGGGTCTCCGTGCCATTTTATTACTTGATACCCATCTATTGCGTGATTCTTTATTTACTCCCCGAACTGTTTTGTATGTACCATGCGAATGTCAACATTTTACACATGCCACAGTAACTGTACACTGAATACACCCACCATATTCACACATGGCGGCCGCTACAATACACATGGCGATTGCCACTTTAAACATGGCGGTCGCCACCTAAAACATGGTGGTCGCCACTACTAACATGGGCCGCTTGGTCAAAATAATGATGTCACTGTACTATGCTTTTTCAAGTTGGCGGTCGCCAACTCCAAGGTGGCGGCCGCCCCATTGGATGTGCCTTTTGCCAAATTTTTGGTTTCCCACCTTTTTTGCCTTATAAATATGGCCCTAAAGACTCCCCTTTTCTGCTGCTTACACTCAGATGGCTTGCCCACTTTCTTCTTGGATTGAGGCATTCTCCCACATTGAACGTCTGAACTTTGCTTCTTTTGGGATCAACTCCTCGTTTCATCTTATGACCGTGGAGATAGACGAACCATTGTTGAAGGCCGCCGTTCAACTATGGGATCCACAGTCCCACGTCCTTCGATTTGGACTCGAAGAACTCTGCCCCACTGTGGAGGAGTTTGTTGCCATTTTAGACTTGGCTCCACGGAGTTCTGTTGTCGTTTCTACTCTCTTCCTCTTAGTTCGGCAGCAAGTGATGCAATTTTGTGGCCTTTCCAGGATGGAGGCTTCTCTACAAATCTCGGGAGACTGTCTTGACATCCAGTGGCTTATTGAGACGTTTCATCCTACTGGTGACCTCAACAATATCGATTGTCAGCTGCGTCGTCGTTACGCACTTTGCTTCTGCCTCCTCGCCCAGTATCTCCTTGTCCCTTCTATCGGGCGGGTTAGTTGTGCCTTGGTTGACATTACTGGCCAAATGTTGATAGGAAAAGACTTTGTGCCCCTTGTTCTTGCTGAGACACTGTTGGGTTTGGACGCTATTCATCGTGGCGAGACCACCACCTTTGCTGGCAGCCCTTTACTTCTCCAGGTGAGCGTAACATCTTCCTCTGTATCAAATTCTCTATCACACTACAAAGCTTTTTTCTTACTGCTCTAACCCTTGCTACAGATTTGGCTGATGGAGAAGGTAAACCTTGTGCAAAAGCCTCCCACTGATAGGGGCACAATGTTGCTACTTTCTTTTATCGCCCGCATTATCAGATAGGTGACACTGAGGCATCTTGGCGACAATATCTTTCCTCTTTGACTGGTTCAGACATTACCTGGCAGTGCACTTGGTGGCGGATTCCTGCTATGACTCTGACCATTATGGATCATCCGGGTGTGCTGCTTATTGGTCTGTGTCAGACTACTTTCTACTACGCTTATAGGATCATGCGGCAGTTTGGGCGAAGTCATATCATATTTCCCAGTATTCAAGGCCGTTTGTTCTCTTCTGCATTGCGGGCTCCTTTTCTAGCACAATATCGGGATGCCTGGCCTTCCCGTTCACGTATGGAGATGCAGGAATTGCAATGTCCCGATCTTTCTTCTGAATACAAGACTTGGCTGACACAAGATAGGGAAAAGAAAGACAAAGAAGAAGAAAAATAGGAAGCAAAAAGAAGGAGAACTTAAGGCCTCTTGCTTTGTTTCGAAAACTTCATAGTTTTCCTTATTTTGTTTGTAGAGTTTGGGACTTGTGTGCTCTCCTTTTTTATTCAAAACTTTGTAATTCTGATCGAAGTAATGACAAATTCTCACTTTATTTGGTTTAAATTTATCCGAAGTTTTAATAACTTTATTATTAAAAATTCAGGTATTAATTTGCATTGATTTTATTTAGATTCAAGATGATCAAAGACAAAGAAAGTGGCCGGACTCCTTTAAAAGAAGCTGCCTACGTATCTCAAAAAGTTGGAATCAGGCCATAACGCAGTTCGAGCTTGGTTTTCACTCGGGTATTAATACTCTCCTTTTGTAGTGCCCTGACTTTTGCCAAGGTCGCCCTTTCGGATTTTTGGCTTTGCAGGCTGCTCTAACTTTTTCCTGAGTCGCCTTTTCGATTTTTAACTCAACGTGCTTTTATTTTATCTTTATTTCTATCTCAGGGATAGTACTTTTTAAGCTGGTCGAGGTTTACTAGGGTAGAGAATACATTACCGTCCAGATCCATGATAATGACTGCACCACCGGTCATGATGGCTTTGATAAGAAATGGTTCGGACCAGTTTGGCTTGAACTTATCTCTTGGGTCGAATATGGCAGCTCTGATTTCTTTGAGAACCAAATCTCCTTCTCTGAGGTTCCAAGTCTTGACCTTCTTATTGAATGCCTGAGCTATCATCCTTTGGTAATCTTGTACATGAAATAGGGCTTGCAGCCTTCTTTCATCAAACAAAAGCAACTCTTCCTTTCGGTTCCTCTGCCATTCTGTTTCTGAAATACTGGCCTCGGCCACTATCCTTAGCGAAGGGATTTCCACCTCAATGAGAAGGACGGCTTCCACGCATACACTAACGAGTATGGCGTAGTTCCGGTTGAAGTTCTGATCGACGTTCGGTATCCCCAGAGTGCAAATGGTAGATGCTCCGGCCAATCTTTGTGCGAGTTGATTGTCTTTTGCAGAATTTTCTTGATGTTCTTGTTTGCTGCCTCGACTGCTCCGTTGGTCTGCGGCCGATATGGCAAGGACTTGTGAGCCATTATTCGGTATTCCATGAAAAGGTTCAAGACTTTCCCTTGGAAATGTGAGCCATTTTCCGAGATGACCTCGTGGGGAACTACGTACCCACATATGATATTTTTCTTGATGAATCTGGCAACATGGGAGGCTTTCAACACCGAGTAGGAAGCAGCTTCTACCCACGTGGTGAAATAATCAATGGTCACTAAGATAAACTCGTGTCCATTAGATACCTTCGGTGTTACTCTGCCAATCACATCGATACCTCATACTGAAAATGGCCATGGTGACATCAGGTTGTACAGCTGAGACGGGGGAACATGCATGAGGTTTGCGTGAATCTGACACTTATGACCCCTCCGCACAAACTGTACATAATCCATCTCCACTGTCATTCAAAAGTATTCTTGTCGTAGGATCTTCTTGGCTAACATATTACCACTCATGTGCGGCCCATAGACTCCAGCGTGTATCTCTTTCATCAGCTCTTTGCCCTCTTTAGTGTTTACACACAGCTTGTTGACTCTAGAATGTCCTCGTTTATACAGTCTAGCACCACAAATGACAAACTGCGCAGATAGTCGTCGTATTGCCCTTTTGTCCTTTTTGCTGGCAAACTTGGGATATTCT
>JAULJZ010150322.1:0-10066 GCA_032270985.1 Heliamphora pulchella | reverse complement strand
AGAGAACCTTGGGTCGGTTGTTGTTTTTCGTAGTTTCATACTACGTTTTTCGTTGTTGGGATCAACGGTTTACAAACAGAATTTTCAAATGATTTATGCTTCATTTAAACTCTTGTACTTCGAGGAAGATTTTTAGAACGGCCTAAGATTCTTTTAAAATAAAAAGAATTTCTTATTCAAAACTCGTATTTTGTTTTTAAAAGCTGAGTTGTAGGGCTATAACTGTAGTCTTTTGGCCACTCTTTTAAATCAATAAACCCTCTGTAGTATATTTTTACAAAGGTTTTGGCCTTATTTGGTCTTCTAGTTTTAAATCCCTTTTGTTTGGACGGTTTAGTGGTTGTTCGGTGGCTTTTCGCATGACCCGAAATTTGCGGCGTGACAATATAGGTAGATTCACTTTGCAATTTGGAGAAGTAGGAAATAATGATTTTCTTAAGATGAAGCTATTTTTGCATTCTCTGACTAAAGTCGCATTTACATGGTTTATAAACCTACCAACCAATTCAGTGCAAAATTGGCAGGAAATGGAAGATCAATTCCATGCTCAATTCTTCAGGATTAAACCTGAAGTAACTATGGCAGACCTGGCTAAATTAAAGCAGCATTCGACAGAGACTGCTAAGCAGTTTCTTAGTAAGTTTAAAAGGATGAGGAATAGATGCCATATTTTTTTACTAGAAACTAAATTGGTAAGATTAGCTCAAAATAGTTTAGATTTCGACTGAGAAAAGAGTTCGAAGGAATGGAGTTTAAAGATTTATTTGAGTTAGGCTCAAGGGCTACTAGATATGAGGGCTTATTAAAAGAAATAATGCATCGAAAGGCAACTTCTCTTGGGACCTATTATCAAGAGGTCGAAAGAGATGTAGAAGTAGATGCAGCGCAAGTTGTTAGTAAGACTCCAATCATATGTGATACATTGCAGAAAATAGATGTTAGCCCAAGGACTTTTTATTTTAATTTTGATGATTTTTATAATTTATTTTCTAAGAATAAATGGATTTAAATAGATAATATTTTATATTTTTAAAATGAAAGTGTTAACACATTTTTAACAATTAAGTTGACGCATTTAACTAAAAAAAATGACTTAACTCTCAAAAGGAGTAAAACACTCACATATTCTTAAATGAAAATATTTTGTGTTAAAACCAATTGAAAAATAAGTCAAACACTTTTAAAGCAAAGTATACTTGAATCTCAATAAGTGTATCAACACCCATTGATCAAATGGTTTGACACCCTAACATTTGTATGAAGTTGATTTTCAGGTATCAAAATGTTAGTGTCGACACAAACAAATTTTGTGTCAACACAAAAGAGCCAAAGCTCTCAGGTCTCAAAAAGAGTCAACACAAATCAGTTTTGTGTCGACATAAAAATGATCATCACTTTTGGTATTCGGAAGTTTGGGTCGATACAAATAGAAATTGTGTCAACACAAATCAATCGAGGCCACCTGCAAATTTTGAGATGTCGACACCAACTAAGGATGAGTTGACACAAAAGTCCCGAGACTGCTTGCAAAATTTAGTGTCGACACAAAGTGCCTCATCTTGAATTCAAAAGTACACTTGAGTCGACACCAACTAAAGACGAGTCAACACAAAAGAATCGAGACTTCTTGTAAAAATTCGTGTCGACATCAAAAGCAAGTTGAGTCAACACAAAGTGGCTCCTCCAGATGCTGAAATTTTCAAACGAGTCGACATCAGATCCAATTGTGTCGACACCATGATGTTGGTAAGGTAGAGTGCAGAATTGTGTCGACCCCTCAGAATATCTGTGTCGACCCAACCACTTAAGGGATTCTACCCTAGACATTTTGTGTCGACACCAAAGGCATTTGTGTCGACACCTGCGACGAAAATTCAAACTCGCAGCAGATCTCAACGGCTGAATTTTTAGCATTTATTGCTTCCCACCTACCTCAAACGGTTATAAATGCACAAAAACTTATATAAGGAGTAATTTCTCAGCATTCACTCAAACTTGAGACTTAAAATTTACTGTTCCATTGCTTGAATCAAACTCAAAAATCTCAAGCTCTTATTTATTGCTGAATCTCCAACTCTTGTTCATCATCTTTCTTTACCTTCTCATTTATTGTAAATCTTTCCTGTAAAGAGAGTGAGTGTTTCACATTATTACACTTTATTTATTGTAATCAATGGTGAGTCACCATTTATCCTTTGAGTGAGTGAGCAAAACTCATCAAAGAAGAGTTCAAGAGATATTAGAAAAAAATAGGAACTTATTTTCATAGGATCTTCTTGAAATTGTTAGACTTGTGAATGTGCCCGAAAACATTCAGACCATTCAAGTGAAGTCTTGAAGATTGTAAAAGTTTGGAATATGCCCGTGAAGTATTCTATATAGTGAAAATACTCAAGAAAAAACTTGAAAAGTGGACGTAGGCTAAGATAAAGCCGAACCACTATAAATCCTTGGCGTCCGGTTCTATCTCTCTATCCCTCATCCTTTAATATTTGCATTACTTCAATATTTGCTTTATTTGATTGCAATATTAAAAGAGTTTTGAAAAAAAAATTTAGATTGTTATTTATTTTTAAAGATCCAATTCACTCTCTTCTTGGGTTGTCTTGTTCTAACAATAGAGAAACCATTGAGTTTACCATCTACATAATTAAATAAAAGGAACCAGTGTTCGACTCCACGATAGTATTCATTTGACTTATCTAAGACAGATGAGTTGTTCGATGAGTTAGTAAGACAAAGGTTCATTACTTTAACAAATGACCATTCGATCCCACCTGAAAGAGAAAGGAAGGATAAAGAATATTGTAAATGGCATAATTCTTTTAGACATTCTACTAATAATTGCATAACATTTCGAAATGCCATACAGGATTTGATTCAAAAAGGGATGCTGCAATATGCTAAAGGAAAGAAAATCATGGAGGTTGATAGTGATTCATTTCCTGATATGCTCAATGTAAACGTGTATCAACCGACCTTGAAAAGGTCATGAGAAAGTTACCAAGCGTAATTACTAGAGAAGAAATTGCTAAGCTTGACAAAGGCAAAGCCAAGGTGCAAGATGTTGGAGGTCAAAAATTTATTTGTATCAGATATTGAAGAGCAGTACAAGAGGCCGAGATAGAAATAGCAAAAAATGAGATGAAAACATGTTTCTCAGAAGCAATGTTGCACTTTAATACAATGGGAGGAGGAGATTTACATATTTATGTAGGGGCTAAGCTGATTTACGAAGGACCAAATCCATAAATTTTTTATCCTTCTAAAGTAGAGATGTATAGTCTAAATGATGGGCTATTTTTGTTGAATAGAAACCCAGTGATTACACGTTTGCCAGCAACTCAAGAGATTAAACACTATGAAAGAAGGCCAATTAATGGGCCACATGGTATGGCTACACCATCACCATGGCAGGGATTTTAAAAGAATATCCCTTTCAAAGATTGATAGGGAAGAGATTTTAAAGGACCTCAAAGAAGGATGGTGAGACCTCCTATTTTACCTATTGATCGATGGGACAGGTTTAAGCATCCTAAGTTCCCTTTTTCAGAGGGATGGTATGTGTCGGCTACGACTTCTCAAAAATACAGATCACAGAGAAAGTTTACTGCTAGAACATTGCCAAACATACACCCGAATTACCTAAGAAGTCCACCTTCTCCTCGTTGACATGCTCTAAACATGGTATGGACAAGGGAAGGATTGAAGCCAATTAAATAAGAAAGTAGAAATCAATCAGATGAGCAGACTGGGGGACAAAAATTCACTTTGAAGACTGCCTTGGCAAGGAAGCTGAATGAGATCAAAAGGTTACTTATGTCAGAAGATAAATCTAGTAAGGTATCAGATATGGAAGAGGATCAAGAAGCGATTAAAAACTAAGACAAAGACCAAAACTCGAATGGATCAGATTCATGCAATTTTGGAAAGAGATTAGAAGCAATTTAGTTTGGATCAATTTTTCCAAATGTGGACTGTAATATGATGCTGATTTTATTAAAGAGGTTCTAGGCGAAGATAAAAAAAGGTGAGATAAAAATGCCTTTGTCATATTCGTTGGAGATTCGAAAGGATATAACAAAGGAATCACAAGTGGTGATGCAAACTTCCAAGATGGCATTAGTAAGGCATTTAAGACTCTTATATGTGACAGCAACAGTCAATGGAAAGCTAGTCGACAAGGTTCTCATAGATAACGGAACGGTGGTTAATGTATTGCCATCGAGAGTGATAGGGCTTTTAGAGAAAAAAGCAGAAATTTTAATTGCTACTGAAGTTACAGTAAGCAATTTTACTGGAGGAACTTCATCCACACATGGTGTTTTAGCGTTGTTGTTAAGTATTGGGAAAAGAAAGATGATTACTACGTTTTTTGTGATTGATTTATCATCCAATTATAACATGCTCTTAGGTCAAAATTGGATACATTCGAATGGATGTGTTCCATCATTCCTACACCAAGCTTTGATCTTTTTGAAACAAGAAGATGATGAAGGTCAGAAAGAAATTGAGATATGCTGGGCCGATCGAAACCCATTTAAAATTGATGCACATAATGTTGAAGCTCCTTTATACGAAGCTGAAAGGAATTCGATGGTCATCGAAATAGTGAGTAATTCACGTCTGTCAGGAGAACATATTTTTCAAGTAGTCAAGGAAGGATTCAAAAAAGTAAGTCAAGGTTTTTCTGAGCCTAATATTATAAAAAGGCCTTCAAGAAAGTTTAATAACATTGATGATTAGTGAAATGTTAAAGTATTGGAAGTCAAATGATGAGTTGACAGAAGAAAAGAAATTAGTAAAGTCCACTTTCGAAAGACTTTATATGTTTTTTCTCGAACGCAAATTGGAAGAAAATTGTTCATGCAGTTGGACAGAGTGTGTAGATGAAGATGATTCAGAAAATTGTACAAGGCTGATAATGGAAGAACTTACTGCTGCACTTGTTAAATTAGATGATGTAAATATAAAAGTGCATGATAAGTTAGAAGAGGTCAATTTAGGATAAGTTAAATGAATTTAAAGATTGCTTTGTATGGAGTTATGATGAAATGCCAAGTTTAGATAGGAATCTTGTAGAGTATAGATTGCCTATCAAACCGATCATTTCACCTCATAAGCAGCCACTTAGGGGAATGAATAATGCAGTCGTTCTTCTAATTAAAGAAAAAATTGAAAGGCTCTTGAAAGCTAAATTTATTCAAATAACCAGCTATGTTGAATGGTTGTCTAATGTGGTACCAGTAATGAAAAAGAATGACAAATTGAGGGTTTGCATAAATTATAGAAATCTTAATACAGCAAGTCCTAGAGATAAATATCATATGCCAATAATTGACTTATTAATTGATTCAACAGCTAATAACGAGATTTTATCGTTTATGAATTCACATGCAGGATATAATTAAATTTTTATTACTCCACGAGATACTCATAAAACAGCATTTAGATGTCCAGGTGCCTTAGGCACATATGAGTGGGTAGTAATGCCTTTTGAACTAAAAAATATTGGGACAATATATCAAATAGCAATAAATACCATATTCAATGACTTTATAGGAAAAATAATAGAGGTATACATAGATGATATTGTGATCAAATCTAATTAACAAGACAAACACTTAGGATATCTTCGAAAGGTATTCAAAAGAATGAAATATCATCAACTCAAAATGAATCCATTCAAGTGTGCTTTTAGAGTATCAGCAGGTAACTTCTTGGGATTCTTAGTACATAAAAGAGGGATAGAGATCGATCAAAATAAGACTAAAGCTATTATGAAAGCTAAGCTACCATCGGCAAAAAAAAGAGCTCCAACGTTTTTTGGGACAGATAAATTTTCTGAGAAGATTCATAGCAAACTTAGCAGGAAAAACGACGGCATTCTCTCTGCTGCACAAATTGAAGGAGGGAGATGAATTTAAATGGAAAAAGGCACATCAAGAAGCTTTCGAAAGACTGAAAGTATATCTAATCAAACCTCTTGTTTTAATGTCTCTTATTCAAGGTAAGCCTTTAAAATTATATATTTCTTCTAATGACTAGTTGATAGGTAGTCTATTAGCTCAGAATAATGAGCAAGGACATGAACAAGTAGTTTATTACCTAAGTAGAAGGTTAAATGATGTCGAAACTAAATATACTTCTATTGAAAAGTTATGTTTAGTATTGTATTTTTTTGTGACGAAGTTAAGACACTATTTGTTACCGTCGACAGTACACATCACTGCACAAATTGACATCATTAAACATATATTAGCTAATTAGCCTGTCTTAAGAGGAAGACAAGGAAAATAGGTCTTGTCCTTAATAGAGTACAACATTGTACATGTGCCTCAAAAGGCTGTTAAAGGACAGGTATTATCTAATTTTTTAACAAATCATCCAAACATATCAATAAGGAAAACAGAAGATGATTCATGTGAGATAAATTGCGTAGCAATTCAGAGTTAGAGGCTCATGTTCGATGGATCAAAAACTGATCAAGGAGTAGGAGCAGGTATAGTAATTGTTGCTCCTAATGAAAAAAGATATCAGTTTGCTTTTCAATTGAATGAAGAATAGGTACTTTCAAATAACCAAGCAGAGTATGAGGCCTTACTAATAAGACTTAAAATAGCTCTAGAATTTAAAATAACTCATTTGAAAGTTATTGGAGATTCACAGTTGGTTATTCGACAAGTAACTGGTAATTATCAATGTCATAATGACATTTTAAATGAATATTTGAATAAGGTAAAAGAGTTAGTAATGAATTTTAAAGAAGTTAGTAATGAATTTTAAAGAAGTTCAATTTGAACACATTTTTAGATTAAAAAATAATGATGCTAATGAAATTGCACAATTAGTTTCTAGAGTTAAAATCTCAAAGGGAGAAGATGAAAGATTGATAAAAATACAAAAAAGAGAATGGTTATTACAAAACAAGATAACACCTATGAAAATCTTTTGTAATGAGCCCATCGAAAATGATTGGAGAAGTGAAATAAAGAAATTTCTACAAGATCCTTCAATCATTGTTGATAAAACACAATGTTCAGATTAGTGAATTATATACTTATCTTAGGTGATTTGTTTCAAAGGGCTTCAGATGGGTTATTAATTTTGTGTATTAGTCAATTAGAGGCCATGAAAGTGATAGCTGAGGTACATGTAGAAATTTGTGAAGCCCATCAAGCGAGAGAAAAAATGAGATGGCTAATTAAAAGATATGGATATTATTGGCCAACTATCAGAAAATATTGTATATTATATGCTAAAAGATGTCAAGAATGCCAAAAGCATAGACCTATCCAAAGAGTCACAGCTTTGCAATTACATTCAATTATAAAATCGTAGCCATTTAGAGGATGAGCAATGGATCTGATAGGACAGATTTATCCTCCGTCCTCACAATAACATGATTTTATTTTAGTGGCTACAGATTATTGTACAAAATAGGCTGAAGCAACTCCTATGAAAAATGTAACACAAAGGAGTGTTATATAATTTATAAAAGAACATATAATCTATCGATTTGGATTACCATAGCCAATAACTATAGATTAAAGAATAGTTTTTAATGGAAATGAAATCAAAGAGTTTGCCTAAGAATATGGGATTCAATTGATAAACTCAACACTATATTATGCTCAAACAAACGGGTAGGCTGAAGCTACTAATAAAATAATAAAAATGACTTTATCGAAGGTCATTGAGGATAACCCTCGAAAGTGGCATGAGTTATTTTCAGAAGTGTTATGGGCTTATCGAACCTCGAAAAAAGATAGCACCCAGACTATGCCATTTGATTTGATATATGGTCATACAGCTGTATTACCTATGGAAGTGATTGTTCAATCACAAATGATAGCTTATCATGATCATTTTCTTAATAATCAGTTTCATAAGGCAATGACTATAGAGTCCGAAGACTTCAAAGAACATATATTACAAGCTTTTACTAATATCAAAACCTAGAAGAAAATGATCGAGAAGGCTTTTAACAATAAAGTGAGGAATAAAATTTTTGCAGAAAGTGATCTAGTTTGGAAAACTATATTACCATTAGGTTTGAAGGATCCTGAATTTGGTAAATGGTCACCAAATTGGGAAGGTCCTTTTCGAATAGCAAAAATATTACCAAATGGGGCAATCAATGGACGAACAATCATTGGAAGATACCTAAAAAGATATTATCCAACCATGTAAGAAACCATGAAAGAACATTAAAGACACATCGATTCGTTCGAAATAGTAGCATTCAAATATCAAAGTGATTAATTACAATGGAGAGAAAGAAGATTTAAATAAATGATCTTCGTAGCGATAGATAACTTCCTGATGCATGAAGTTAGATCTTAAGCTTTCGAGAGAAAAAGTTCTTCAAAAGGAAGAGAGATAAGGTCATAAAAATGACCTATTTCTACCTAGATCGATGGATCAATGGATGAATCTTTTGGTCTACAAGAAACTTGAGTCATGGATTCAGTGAAAGAATCCATACGACTAAGAAGTATGTCCAAAGCATCCTCAATGGCAAGAGGCTCAATCTATAAGATAATTAAAATTAGGAAATAAAATTTGAAAGGAAAGAATATGAGAACATTATGAAATACCTTGTCTCTAGAAATAGGAGAATTAGAAGGTTGATTATCTTCATCAGTAGCAAGAGTAGAATATCCTATGAGTTCAGCTTGATGAACAATGTTTACAGGCCCAGCAGTGTGAGTTAAACCCAAAGGCCTAACAGTGACAAGTTTTAAGGCCATGTTGGGCGATGGTTCTTATTCGAGGGAAGTCCTAGTAGGAGCTGGAGATGTCATATAATACTCAGGAGATAAAGACACCTCTAAAGGAACCTCTAAAGTTAGATTTTCTTAGAAAGATTCATGTGATTATGATAAAGACAGATAAGCATATTATGTACAATAAAATTAGAAAGATGATTCAAAATAAAAATAAATCATCTAACGAACCTTCATTTTCTTGCTTTCAGTCGAGATGGTATTTTCTTCGAAAGCAGCCTCAGAAGCTTTAAAAGTCTTGCGTTTCTTCGAGGATATCATCGAAAAAATCAATTCCTCTTCCTCCTTTTTCTTTTTCTCTTTTTCAGCTTCTTATTTCTTTCTAATTTCTTCTTATTCCTTCTTTTTCCTTTCTTCTGCATGTTTCCTTCTCTTTTCTTTTTCCTTCGTTTTCTTTATTCCTCTTTTTGTCTTTTTTCTTCTTCTTCTCTTCTTCTTCTTTCTTTTTCTTCTTGCTTTCTTTTTCTCTTTTCCTCTTTTTCCTTTTTCTTTTCTTCTTCTTCTAATTTCTCTTCTTCCTTTTCTTTTTCTTGTCTTCTTTTCTCTTCTTCTTCTCTCTTCTTATCTTTCTCTTCTTTTCTTTTTCTTCTTTTATCATTCTTTAAAATTCATCTTTCTTCCTCTTTTCTTTTTCTTCCTTTTATTGTTTCTTTTTCTATATTTCTTCTTCTTTCTTCTCATCTATTTCCACCTCTTTCTTTTTCCTTTCCATCTCTTTCTTCTTCTTCTTTTGATCAACTTCCTCTTTCTTCTTCTTCTCTTCTTCTTTTTTCTTCTTTTCTTACAAAGCTTTCTCAGCTGAAAAAACATCTTTTATAAGCCCATCAGTAAGGGGATTAAAAGAATCTTGTTGTTCCTTAGGAGTATAAATAAAAAAGCTTTTACCTTTCAAACCTCAAACAGATAAAGGAATAACATCTGATAAAGTGTCCAAATTAGAGGCCATGTTTGTTTGAGCTCGAGATGCCAAAGGAGAGGTTACTACCTAAATAGGGGTGACATCTGCAATCAAAATTGTACCAAAGGATTTTAAACTTTCGAAAATGTAGATATATAAAGGAACTTAGGAATATGAAGAGAATTACCTTGAGCAGAAGCAGCAAGTCTCCCTTGTCGATTATGATAAGACAATTGAGTCTGGTAATAAGCTAAAGAAGATATAAAGATAGTAGTGGCGATGACAGTCCACCACGCATCAAAAGCAGTTGTGATTAAAGTAAAGGACTAGAATTCTTCGAATTTGAATGTTTAAACCCTCCTTAGAAAATCATACCGAT
>JAULJZ010150321.1:0-10066 GCA_032270985.1 Heliamphora pulchella | reverse complement strand
CCCATCAATCAAGGGGTTTGCCTCGATTTTCGTGCCCCTATTGTGCAAGAAAATGCATTAAAAGTTAATTTGATGTAACTTTTTGGTGTCTTTTTCTACTAAGACTTATTATTTTAATATGTTTATGATAAATATGGTATTTTCATGTATTATCATAGTTTTCATAGCAATTGATTAAATAGATGTAGTCTTTCAAGTCAAGTTAAGCTGTTTTGGCAATACATGAATTTTTGACTTATTTTGTTGTGTATGAACTTCAATAATAATTTGTTTGCTTTTATTAACTTATAACACTATATTATTAGGTATGTTACTTGTTCAAGAAGTTTGGGATCATCATAATTCCTCATTTAATACATTTCTCATTATTTAAAGCTAAAATAAAGCAAAAAAGTCACTTTTTGGCACATCCCCCAAGGCGGTCGGCCACTAAGGGGAATTTTTGGCATTTTTTATGTTGTTTTGTCTTTTACTACATAATTGTACTGATAAAAAAATGACACACTTTGGTAAAATTGCAATATCTTGAACAGTTTAGAACTCTTAATGATGTAATATATATGATACGTAATTATGAATAAATAGCTAGAATATTCTCTTTTATTTACATTTATGTATGTCCCGACGTGACCGGAGGACGGGGTGTTACACGTATCATTTGAGCTTCCTGATCCATCTGCTGGACCTCTAGTACATGTGCAATCAACGCTGGTCGTGAAACTATAGAAAATAAGGTGGCGCCCGTCGCTGTCTTCCCGAGACACAAATCAAACTCCTCAATCTCTTCACGCATATCCCACTTGCGTATAGCCACAGAAGCTAACGACCAATGAGATCTCCGACTGAGAGCGTCAGCCACAACATTGGCCTTCCCTGGATGGTACTGCAAGTCAAAATCATAATCTTCCAACAACTCCATCCACCGTCCCTGGTGTAAATTTAGGTTTTTCTGCGAAAATAAGTATTTTAAGCTCTTGTGATCGGAGAAAATCTCAAAGTGCTCACCATAAAGATTGTAACGCCATGTCTTCAAGGCAAAGACCATAGCTGCCAACTCCAAGTCACGTGTGGGATAGTTCTTCTCATATGTCTTCAGCTATCGAGAACCATAAGCTACAACCTTACCCCTGCATCAAAACACAGCCCAGACCGTCATGTGATACATTGCAGTACACTATATACCCTAAACTCTCTCTGGAATAATTAGCACAGGTGGACTAGTCAACCTCATCTTCAACTCTTGGAATGTCGACTCATAAGACTCAATCCAAACAAACACAACTCCCTTCTGCGTCAAAAGCGTCATCGGCGCTGCAAGTCTAGCAAAATCCTTCACGAACCGCCGATAGTAGCTTGCCAAACCCATAAAACTATGGATCTCAAAGACATTCTTCGGTCGTTCCCAACCCATCACTGCATCTGTCTTCGAAGAATCCACTGCTACACCATCTGTTGATACCACGGGTCCAAGAAATCTCACATCTGACATCCAAAACTCGCACTGTTGGTCTAACAAGGCTTCAATAGCCAATTTTGATGATAACAAAATTATGTATATAATTGTGCAAATTGAGATTGTTTACAAGAAATATACGCTTAGCACAATTCAAGATACAAAGTGGAAGCATGACGCATAATTTCAAATCAAGTTCTTTGGCGACAAGCTTTTGAAACAAATGCAAGAGTTGAAGAAGAAATTGAAGAACAAGTTTTGTAATTTTATTTTTAGGATCCTTATACATTCACTTTATCTCTTGAATATTTTTTTGAAGCTCATAGGAATCCTAAAAGTCATAAAAATATTTTTTCAAATCAAAAAGTGATCAAAATATTTTGAAAAAATAAAAATCTGAATTTTTGAATGTCTAGTCGACTAAAGAGTTGTCCCTAGTTGACCGAGTGAACTGACCAAAATTGATTTTCAGATCTAAAGCAGTTCAGTCGACTGACCCTTGGGGTCCAGTCGATCGAATTAGTTTCATCAGTCGACCGAACAAGCTTAAATTTGAATTTTTTCTGAAAATGGCTAGTTTGAACTTACCCTATTTAGCCCAACGGCTAGTCAGTTTTTGAAGCTTATAAATAGAGCTCTTGTGCTCTTGTTTTACTCACTAAAAGCCTCTAAAGCATTCTCTCATATACAATCTCTTTGTGCTTCAAATTCTTGAGCTTTTCATTCATTCTTTTGAGAGAAAATCATTAGAGTTCTTATTGAGCTTCATTGTTATAATTCTTAAGAAGTGAGTTTAGAGCTTTCATTGTTTGTACTTATCTGCTCATTGAAGGAGCATTCATTTGTACTTCTCTTCTAATCATTTCATTATATTTGAGAAAAGGCATTTCTCAAAAGAGGCTAATCCGCCTACAAGGATCGGGTTGCTTGAGAAGGGTACATTCTCAAGAAGAGGCAGCTCCGCTTGGACTAAGGAGAGAGGCTCCTCCGTCTATTGAAGGAGAGGTAGTAAGAAATCCTCATAGCAGTTGGCTTGAGGCAAGGACATAGGGCGTAGCGCCGAACCTTGTAAAAATCGTGGTGTTCATCTTCTTGCTTGCTTATTTCTTTTATTTACTTTGTTGCTTGTCATTTCATCAAATGCACTTGCACCTTGAATCATTTATTTTTAAAGCTAAAGTATTTTGAATCCTTTCACTTTGCAAGAAACATTTTAATTGAAATATCTCTGTATTTTAATTAAGAAGCCCTAATTGAAAAATATACTTGCAAATTAAACTTGGAAGTTGTACTTGTATTTTAAATCAGTAAAACAAGACAAGGGTTGAATCTAGAAAACTTACATATTGTGAATTAAAATTGAAGTACAATTGCATTTTAATCTTCAAATAAAAAAAAGGGCTTTAAATATTAACATCTTTACTTGCTCTTAAATTTTTTTTATTCAATACAAATTTACTTGTGATTTAAATATTTTGACAAAATATTTTTGTTTATAAGACCAACACATCTTTACTTGTGACTTAAAAAGGTTTTGGTCAAATACAAATTTATTTGGGATAAGTGATATTTTTGTGAAGTAAATATCATACATTAATATTTGAATATTTGATCTAACGAATTTTTAAATATCCAATTCACCCCCCCTCTTGGGATTACACACAAACTATCAATTGGTATCAGAGTTAATCACATTATTCTTAACAAGTTTCTGTGAAAAAGATCTATGACAGGTATTGGTGTATCTCCTTTTGGAGAAGGTTAGTTCTCCACACGGCCTCCAATCTTTAATGGTGTTAACTACACCTTTTAGAAGCGAAGAATGAGAATATTTATTCAAACCATAGATTGGAGAGCATGGAGGGTAATCGTGCAAGGTAACTTACTCCCACTAAGACTGTTGAAGGTAATGAGGTTCCTAAATTAGAAGAGGAAATGAATGCAAATAATATGAAACAACTGCAAATAAACTCTATTGCTATGAATGCATTATATTGTGCCTTAAACACAAATGAATATAATCGAATAATGACATGTAAAAGTGCAAAAAAAATATGAGAAAAATTAGAAGTTACTTATGAAGGCACACAAGATGTTAAACACTCTAGGATTGATAGATTAATTAGTGAATATGAAAGATTTAAGATGCATGATGATGAAATTATATTTAGCATGTACACTCGCTTTATTCATATTATAAATTCTCTTAATGCACTTGGAAAAACTTACCAATCTTATGAGCTTTTAAGGAAAGTACTCAAAGCCATGCCACCTATATAGGAAGCTAAGGCTACATCCATATCTGAGGCAAGAAATCTTTGGGTGATGACCTTGGATGAACTACTTAACTCACTGTTAACATACGAGCTCAAAATAAATGAGAGAGTCAACGAACAAAGTAAGGCCTAAAAGTCCATTGCCCTCAAGGCTTCAAAAGAAAGCTCTAACGATGAAGACGAGAAAATCAATGATGATGACATGGCTCTCATCACAAGAAGATTTGAAAAATTCCTCAAACGAGACGAAAGGTTTTTAAGAAGATTCTGAGGTATAAAATTCGACAAAGGAGACTCAAGCAAAAGAGACCTTAAGAAAAAATCACTCACTTGCTACAATTGCAACAAGACTGGGCACATCAGGCCGGAATGTCCTTTACTCAAAAAGGACTCAAAGAAGAAAAAGAAAGCCATGATAGCAACCACGCGGGATGACTCAGATTCAAACGAGTCAAGCACTAGTTCAAGCGACGAGAAAATGGCCAACTTTTGCTTGATGGCAAGTATAGATGAAGAGGTGAGTTCCCATTCAAATTCATGTAATGAATCTAGCTCTTCTTATTCTATGCCTTCATACGAAGAACTTAAAAATAAAATATTTAACTTACATAAAAATCTTTTGAAATTGGAAAAGAAAAATTTTAAATTGAAAAATAAAAATAAAAGTTTCTCTAAGGAAATTGAGGAATTAAAGCTTTTAAATGAAAACGTAAAAAATGAAAAAGAAAACATTTCTAAAGAGCATGGTTTACAAATTGAATCTTTGGAAAAAGAAAAACTTATTTTAAAGGTTAAATTTGATAAATTAACAAAAATTTCTGAAAATGAGATTTCAAATTTAACAAAAAAAAAAGAGATGTTAAGAAGACAACTCACAAGTTTAAAAGGTAAAAATATTGAAAATGATGCCTCTTGTGAACTAAAAAGAAAAGTAGAAGATTACTCAAAAATTATCTATAAATTTACAAATGGGAAAGAAAATTTTGAAAAGTTTTTGGGAGCACAAAGGAGATCATTGAATAAAGAAGGAATATGTTATAATGGATAAGTAAAACTCAAATTCAAAAATTATTTTGTAAAAGAATCAAAGAACTTTTCAAACTCATAATCAAAGAATATCTATGAAAATGTAACTTGTTTTCAATGCAAGAACAAAGGACTCATTAAATTTGATTGTCCACTAAAAAGAAAGAAGGGTATATCAAAAATGGTTTGGAGAGTGAAAAACACTAATCCTATATGACCCAAAAAGATTTCGGTACCAAAGAAAATTACTTAATCTATTTTGTAGGTATGCTTGAGAGCCTCATCATTCTCAAAAGAAAGATGGTACTTGGATAGTGGATACTCAAGACATATGATGGGCGATAAGTCAAAATTCCTAAGCTTAACACCTAAGGATGGAAGTTATGTGACTTTTGGAGACAACGGGAAAGGTAAAATCATTGGTATAGGTAAGGTTGGTAAGAAATCGTCCCTATCTATTGATAACGTACTTCTTGTTGATGGTCTTAAGCATAATCTTCTTAGTATCAGTCAATTATGCGATAAAGGTTATAGTGTACAATTTTTGCATGACACATATGTTGTTGAAAACAAAGAAAGAAATAAAGTTTTATTTTTTGCAAAAATATTAAAGAATGTTTACACTATCGATTTTGAAAATCTAAGTTCTCAAAATGTTCAATGTTTTTCTGTTGTAAATGAAACAAGTTAGTTATGGGATAGGAGGCTAGGTCATGCTAGCATGGATCTCCTATCCAAACTTGTCAAGAAAAATTTGGTCAAAGATTTGCCTAAGATTAAGTTCATTAAAGACAAAGTTTGTGATGCTTGCCGATTTGGTAAGCAAGCCAAAACAAGTTCAAAAAAGAAATAAGAAATTTTTACAAATAGGCCACTACAATTACTTTATTTTGATTTATTTGGTCCTATGAAATCCCAAAGTCTTGGAGAAAAAGCATATTGTTTTGTAATAGTTGATGATTTTTCACGATACACATGGATTTTATTTCTTGCATCAAAAGATGAAGCATGTCATGTGTTGGCTAAATTTTGTAAGAAAACTCAAAATAAAAGGGCTATTCTATTCTACACATTCATAGTGATAAGGAGGAGAGTTTAAAAATAATGATGTAGAAAATTTTTGTGACCAAAATGAAATTTTTCATAATTTTTTTGCACCTCGAACTTCTCAACAAAATGGGATTGTAGAGAGGAAAAATAGATCTTTACAAGAAATGGCACGCACTATGTTAAATGAATACAAAATTCTTAAATATTTTTTGGCCGAGGCAGTTAATATTGCTTGCTATGTAATGAACTGAGTTTTTATAATATATCACAGAAACAAAACTTCTTATGAGCTATGGAATGGTAGAAAACTCAACATTTCTTATTTTCATGTTTTTGGATGCAAATGTTTCATTTTAAATGACAAAGATGAATTGGGAAAATTTGAATCTAAATCTGATGAAGGAATATTTCTTAGGTATGCTACAAATAGTAAAGCTTATAGAGTTTATAATAAGAGAACTATGACTTTAGTTGAGTCCATTCATATAACTTTTGATGAAGCTAACCCTTTCTCCTCTAAGATTCCAATGGATGATGATTTAGACATTAATAAAGGAATGGAAGAAATGCAAATCGAGGAGGACAAAGGTAAAAGAATCAAGGTTGATGATGAACACATAGACCTATCAAAAGAATGGAAAACAGTGAAGGATCACCCTATGGATCAAATCATAGGTGAACTTTCACGAGGTGTAAGTACTCGATCTTCATTGAAAAACATTTGTGATCATCTTGCATTCATTTCACAAGAAGAATCTAAAAATATAAATGAAGTATTAGAAGATGAATCTTGGATAATAGCCATGTAAGAAGAATTAAATCAGTTTAAAAGAAATGAAGTTTGGAATTTAGTTCCTAGGCCTAAAGATAATACAATAATTGGAACTAAATGAGTTTTTAGAAATAAAAAGGATGAAAATGGTATTATTGTCCGAAACAAGGCTAGGTTAGTTGCACAAGACTATAATCAAGAAGAAGGAATTGACTTTGAAGAAATATATGCACCTGTAACTAGAATGGAAGCTAATCGCATGTTATTAGCATATGCATCGTTTAAGAATTTTAAACTCTTTCAAATGGATGCAAAAAGCGCTTTCTTAAATGGTTTTATGAATAAAGAAGTGTATGTTGAACAATCACCTTGTTTTGAAGATTATAATTATTCAAATCATGTATTTAAATTAACAAAAGCATTGTATGGTTTAAAACAAGCTCCTCGAGCTTGGTATGAAAGACTAAGTAATTTTTTGTTAGAAAATAAATTTACAAGAGGAAAAATTGACACGACTTTATTTATCAAAATGAATAATGAAGACAAGCTTATTGTGCAAATATATGTAAATGATATCATATTTGGTACTACTAATGAAAATTTGTGTAAGGAATTTTTTGTATGCATGCAAAAGGAGTTTGAGATGAGCATGATGGGAGAATTCATGTTCTTTCTTGGACTTCAAATCAAGCAAGAAAAGAATGGAACTTTCATCAACCAATCGAAGTACGCACGTGAGTTGCTCAAGCATTTCAAGATGGAAGATGGTAAAGTTTTGGGAACTCAATGAGTCCCCCAACTAAACTTGACAAAGACGAGCAAGAAAAACCGGTGGACACTAAGCTCTACCGAGGTATAATTGGTAGTTTACTTTATTTAACTGCAAGTAGGCCAGACATAATGTTTAGTGTATGTATGTGTGCACGTTATCAAGCATGTCCTAAAGAATCACACTTAATTGCTGTAAAAAGAATCTTAAGATATTTAATTGGCACCATAGATATAGGCTTGTGGTATCCTAAATTCACATCTTTCGAAATGATTAGTTATTCCGATGCGGATTTTGCTAGTTGCACAATTGATCGCAAAAGCACTAGTGGCACATGTCATTTCTTAGGAAAATCACTTGTCTTTTGATTTTCAAAGAAACAAAATTCTATAACTTTATCTACTGCTGAAGCCGAATATGTGGCTGCAGGTAGTTGTTGTGCACAAATTTTATACATGAAACAACAACTCAATTATTTTAAATTAAAATACGATGTTGTGCCGATTAAATGTGATAATACAAGTGCTATAAACATTTCTAAAAATCTAATTTTGCATTCACGAACAAAACATATTGAAATAAGACACCATTTTCTTCGTGATCATGTACAAAAAGGTGATATATTTTTAGAATTTGTGAGTATTAGTGAACAATTGGCGGATATCTTTACTAAACCTCTTAATGAGGATCACTTTATCATTATCAGACGAGAATTGGACCTAATGCATATTCGTGAGGTTATATAATTTCACTTGAAGAAGAAATTATAAAGTAACTTGAACCTTATTATCTTAGAATATGTTGGAAATCCCAAACTATGAAAACACACACTGACCAGTCGACTGAACCCCTTTTCCCAGTCGATCGAACCACTTTTTCTCAGTCCAGTCTACCGAACATACCACTTCAGTTGACTGAACCTTCGGGAATTTTGAAAAACGGAAAAGCCGAACTGCATTTAACCTCTGATTTTTCATTTTTCACTGTTAGGGCTCGAAATACACCTCCTTCTCCTTCATCACATCCACCTGCTCTTACCACTGCTCCTGTTGGTACTCTTGATCCCTCCACCAAATCCTTCCTCAATAAATTGGTAAAGTCTTTCTCTAAATGGGTTGATAAACAATTTTCCAAAATCAACAATCGTCTCACTCGTCTCGAGGACGCCTTGGGTGTTCCCCCCTATGATGCTTCTTCACCCGATGGTGATGGTGCTGGCGATGTTGATGAGAATGATTCTAGCTCCACTTTTTGATAATGCCAAAAGGGAGAGAAACGAGTGCCAAAAAGGAAAGCATAAAGAAAGGAAGAAAGGAAAGCTTCACTTCACTCCACTTCACCACTTCTTTTTCTTATCCTTTGGAGAGCTTTATTTTGAGAGCATTATTATTTTGGATCATGTACTTATGCTACTTATGCTACTCTTAGTTCTTAGTTTTTGAATATTGTTTATCTTATGGTGGTACTTGGATCTTATGCAATTATGCTTGGATATTTTGGATGGTTGGATATTGATGAATGATCTTATGTTTATGAATGGTTATATTAAAATTAGTTTATCATATGGATGATTATGCTTAAGTGATTATGTTTATCATATGATTAATATTGGATATTTGAAAGGATATATGCATGAATGATTGAAAGGAGCTTAACAAGTCGTTTGAATAAAATGAAGTTCAATATCTTTACAATTTATGCACATTGTCAGGAGGAGTTATTCTACTCTCAAAAGATCATTGTTTCATGCTTATTGATAGGGGGAGCTTTATTTAAGCTTTCTTATATTATTTTGGTTTGTGTTTGTCATCATTAGAAAGGGGGAGATTGTTGGCCTAACAAAGCTTCAATAACCGATTTTGATGATAACAAACCTATGTATTTAATTGTGCATATTGAGATTGTTTACAGGACATATATGCTTAGCATAATCCAAGACATAAAGTGGAAGCCATGACACAAAATTTCAAATCAAGTTCTTTGGTGACAAGTTTTTGATACAAATGCAAGGCTTGAAGAAGGATTGAAGAACAAAATGTAAATTTTATTTTTTAGGATCCTTGCACATTCACTTTATCTCTTGAATATTTCTTTGAAGCTCATAGGAATCTTCAAAGTCATAAAAATATTTTTCCAACTCGAAAGGTTACCAAAATATCTTGAAAAAATAAAAATATGAATTTTTAATGATCCAGTAGACTGGGACTTTATATCCAGTCGACTGGCTGAGCTACTAAAATGGAATTTCAGATCTAAAGCAGTTCAATCGGCTGACTGTGAGACCCTGACCCTTATCTATTAGGTTGTTTATATACGTGACGCTTTTATTCCAGTATATGATAGCATTGATGCATGGTTTATGGTTTAAAGTTGTAGAAAAGCATGTGTAAATGTGTTTTACGCTTTCTCGGACCTTGTTTAGGTTGGATGGGTTGGTTTTTGAGCCTTAAAATAGTAGCAAATTTCAGTAGACCTCTGCTGTGGAGTTCAGTCGACTGGGGGGTCCAGTTTGATCGACTGAACCGTAGATTTGGAGTTCGGTCGACTGAACTCACTAGATCGGTCGATTGAACAGTGCACTTTTTGGTTTTCTATAAAAGCTCCAGTGGCGGTGTTTTGAGAAAAAAAAACTTTCTTCAGACCTAAGAAACCTCTTTTCTCCTCCTTCTCTCTAGCTTTGAGGGCCCGGGGCTTGGTTTGTTGTTGATTCCTTCGTGGAT
>JAULJZ010150319.1:0-30760 GCA_032270985.1 Heliamphora pulchella | reverse complement strand
TACAATAAATATAGAGAATAAAATCAAATCAGAATAAATTAATCTAATATTCTAACAATCAATCTAATATTCTAACAATTTATTCATTAAGCATTTTTTGTGAGCATTTTGATAGTTTAATTATTTTAATTTTTTCTGTTCTATATTTTTTCTTTTCCTAGCAAATCAACAATAAAAAATTAATTTTCTTGTAAAATTCTGTTGTCAAATGAACACACACAAGAAAATAAGTTTCTTTTTTCTCTACTTTACGTTACCTCTTTTTTTCTAAGAATAACTTTCTTTCATAAGATTCCTGACTTGTAAACGGAGCCTTAGTTTCAATAGTTGTGAAACTTATCAGTGACCATACAATAACAAAATGTATTACACAATGTGGTTGTTGTGAAATTTATCAACAGCCATATAATCTAAAGAATTTAACAATTTGATTGATATTGCTGATTAAACTGTGAACTTCATCAATCTTAATAATTTTGAGCTTTAATACTGTGGACTATATAAATATTTTCAGTAAGTTCCAAAAGTTGTGAAATTTATCAGTAATAATACACTAACAAAGAGTGATACACAATATGATTGTTTTGAAATTTATCAACAACTATGAAATGATCTTAAATTACATAGTGCTCAATGTGTTCATTATATCAGTCGATTTCAACCTAAAAAATTTAGCAGTGTCATTATTTTTGTTAGTTAAATTGTAAAATTCATAAATCTTATTTAAAATTTTAAGTTGTAACACTGAATTATCAGTATTTTTAATAAGACTATACTCTTGTGAAATTTAGCGGTCATTACAAATGATAGTGTACACAATGTAGAATTTGCAATTAAGTCTTAATATGTTGGTTTTATTTTCTTAAATCAAGAAGCATAAGTTTTGTAAATTGAACTTCCAATTAGTGATATATAGTTAGTGCAATGAATGCCAACGAGGTTAATTTCATTGGAAATGCAATGTATGCTAAGAATTTAATGAGGGTAAAACAGTCAAACTAATATTTTAAATTGAATTTTTTTTTATGAAGGCACCCAATAAGAAAAAGGCCAGGATATCATTCTGAAACATTATCCAAAAGGATTAGCTTACTAATGAAGCTTGGCACCTCCATTTCCCAAGTATGACGACCCTCCAAACTTAAGGCCTTGAGCTAACGTGTGTGCAACTTGATTTCCATTCTTCCTCACATGAGAGTACCTCCACGCTGTAAACTTATTCAAGATCATTGTAGTGATTCCCTCGATAATAACTCCCACTATGGATAACTCTTCCTTCATCAAGTTAATAGCTTTAACTACGTTGAGGGAGTCCCCTTCCAAATGCACCGCCTTCATCCCGTCATTGGCAAGGATAACTTCTTGCATGGCTCACAAGGCTTCGATGTGATTAACACTACCAATTTTGGGAAACCTTGTCACACCTCAAATTTTGGGTCACAAGAAACGCCCTAAAAGCATCTATACGCAACACCTAACCCGATATCTACTCTCAGATAAAACATACATACATTATATATAATCGACAAAAGATTTGCATACACAATTCCAACACCAAAAGCATGTAAAAGAATACATGGTCCAAAAAGAACAAAAAGGAAGACGACAAATCTTTTGCCCCCTTTCGGCTCCTCCGGATCAACCTGCGTGCTCGATACCTGAAAAATATTTAAAATTTCACACCGTGAGTCAGAGCTTAGCAGAAACTAGACAAACATGTAATAAAAGCGAAATATGTTAGGAAAATAATGTACAGTTTTTGACTTTCTTTTAAGCCTTAAAACGGTTTTCATGGTTTACATGCAATCCATGCACTTTCTCGGGCTTTCACCGAGGGACCGCAGCCCCAAATAATGCATCTTCTTAGACTTTTATCGAGGGACCTTAGCCCCAACTAATACACTGTTAACCAAAGTTAACATTCATAGGACCACATCTCCATCACTCATATTCCTTACACATATGTACAAATAAAACTATAGTTTTAGATACCGCAAAATCACATACCCGTCCTTCAACATGCATGAATAACACTAGAGTTTTAAAAGCATGAAACCATGTATAGACTCCACATAATGACGCCACTCGCCACATAACCCGTTACGATATCACGTGACACAAAATCAACATCCACATCCATAGAAAACCAACAACCTACAAAACCAAACCTAGCCCAACGGCCAACACCAAACCTTCCACAATGATTTTCACGAAACACTGACATTTTCAAAACTCAACTTTTTGAAAGGAATCAAAGACCCAAACACGCCAACACCCAACGATGTCTAAGTACACCACGATAAACTAACTCACATCACCCCCGAGGATGACCACAAAGCACAAACAAAACCCACTGCCACAACGCGACCACCTAAAACAACCAAATAGCCCCAACAGCATTTCAGTCAATTGAACCCCATAATTCAGTCGACTGAAAAGCTACTGGAAAAGAAACTGAAAGCCTCAAACCCAGGTCAGTCGACTAAACACCTCAGTCCAGTCGACTGAGCAACCACATGTCGACCCAGTCGACTGAATTGTCCAGTTCAGTCGACTGACTCACGGCGAAAATCGACTCTAAGCTACTGGAACAGCCTTCTCAAACCCAAAATCGAAGCATCCAAACTCCCTTTCGACACCCTTGAACATATCTAAACCCAAAACTACTATGAAACACTGAAAGAAACTCCTCGAAAACCCATTTCATCGAACCAAAAACAACCAAAAATGATTTGAACCAAAACCTAACTTTCCAAAACATAACCCGATTTTTAATTCATTTTTAAATGGTAAAAACACACAAGATTTCACGTAGCATCCTTATAAGACATGAGAATCTAGGATCCTACCTTGGTGAGTAAAAAGCTCAACATCTCGAATCACGTGAAAAAATAAACTTCGTCGGAATGAAATTCTATCCAGATGAACGCGTAGCCCCATGTGCCGATAGCAAGGATAAGCTATTGGATCGTCGAAAATCAAGTCCCGGGCCCCCAAGAAGTTAGAGAGAAGGAAAAGCTTTATAGGTTTCAAAAAGGTAGAGAGATGAAATATCTTTTAGAAAATATCTAAAAATAGATATTTATAGGCTCGCGAATTTTTTTTTGAAATTCGCATCACAATGCCCAACGACCCCAGGAACCACCCCACATGCATTCCTAAGCCCGAATAAGCATAAAAACACATATAAACATACTATCACGAAAACGAAGAACAACGCATCGAAACCTCACAAAAATTAAAATGGGTCAGGGTCTCACAACTCTACCCCCTTGAAAGGAATTTTGTCCCCGAAATTTAACACAAGGTCAAAAGAAAACAACTTTGTTGATCACAATCGACACAGGCACAAGAGATGGTCAGCCAAACCACTCATATAATATAGTCAAATAAGGTCATACATTCTAAACAATGGCTAACTACCTCAAAGACACGGGAACTACAACTCGTCCCAACTTCACATCCACACCAACCAATGTCTCAACACAGCACACCACCCATGGAGTCCATCACCAACTCCCAAACAGATGAAATGAAGAAACACAATGCTCCCGTGTCGATAAGAAGACTGGCTCAAAGTTTGCACGCTCAGAAAGTACCTCTGCTCACTGGAGGAGTAAATACATCATCAGGCATAACTGGTACCTTGGAAGAACTAGGAGCAGTGAGGGCATACAGTCTGCCCTAAGCCATCCCGGTCTGTCCATCACAGCCCAGAACTGTCGGTTGCCGTACCAACTGAACTGAAGTACCCCCATCTGTAACCCGAGAAATTTGGAATGCAAGATGCTGCTGTCAATGATCTGGTTGACCTTGCACAAACAAACTCACTGGTGTACCTGCCGTGCCTGGTACATTGCCTCCCTGAGGGCAGCTCCTATGAATATGTCTAGGCTGGTCACATCCATAACAAATTTGTAGCTCCATCCCTTATGACTAAACCCATACTAAACACTAGGACTTCCTTGGCTGGACGATGTCTCGGCTGCCTACACTGATAGCAAATCAACTCCCTATGCTCTGGCCTACCAGAAGAGGCCACTGATGGTGCTGGTGTAGAAAACTACTGTGGTAATCCAAATGGATGGAAACCAGGGCCAGAGGACCTTTTCCTCTGGCTGGAGCGCTCAGCTGACTATGCCTCTATTCCGCTCTGCTGTGCTCTGACCTTCCTAGGTCCACGGGTCTCACTTAAAGTGTTCTTAATCCTTGCTGCTGACATTACCAGTTTTGTAAAAACACGCCGTCCCATACCAGCCACTCGCTCCCTGATCGCCGGCCTCAAACCCCGTTCAAACCTTCTCGAACATAACTCATCTGTCACCACCATCTCTGGTGTAAAACGAGACAGGCTAGTAAATCTAGCCTCGTACTGTGCAATACTCATTGTCCCCTGAGTGAGAGCATAAAACTCCTCTCTGTACATGTCCCTCGAAAAAGATAAGAACTATTTCTCTAGAAAGACCCCCGTGAAAGCTGCCCATGTGCCCTCCACAATGTTTTGGGTATATTTCCACCACTCGCGAGCATCACCCCACAGCTGAAAAGCTGCAAAAGAAGACCGCAATTCGTCTTTAACGATCTATAATGTGTCAATGATCCGGGTCACCAATTTCAACCACTCTATCGCTATAGTAGGATTAATATCCCCAGCAAAACTAGGTGGATCCATACATCTGAATTCTCGCATCGTCGCCGTTACCCTCGGCTTAGGTTCTCTCTCTCTCCCCCTAGCGGTCTCAACCAGCTGACCATTGGAGCCAACCAGCGCACACAGCAAACCTACCGCGTCAACAAGTCCTTGAGGAGCATTTACATCCACAGCATCAACGATAGGCACATCCCCTTGACCAAAACCACAGTCACGGCCTCAACCATGGCCACGTCCTCTCCACGTAGACATCACGTCTATAAGAAAGGAAAAAAAACAGAACATAAAACGTAGCATATCGCATAAACATAAACGCTAACCACATAAGCATGCTAACATGTAGCCACATAAGTTCTGCTATACAAACCCCACATACCGAGGAGAACTGACAAGAGTGACGCGTCAATCTGGATAACCCACTTAGATTTCTTGCCAGAAAACACGTCGGCCAAACGTAATTTTAACTTGACCTCCAAGCTTGTTAATCTAAACACCCGAAGGCAAGACTAATCAATCCTAAGATTTAACACCAATGCTTACATATACACAACAATTACACATTCACCACACTGTCATGCTCACACTATCAAAACATCTAAACACAGGCAGTCAAGAACACACAATCAACGTCACACGGTGATGCACCTTCTTTCCACGGCTCTTAGGTATTCGAGCCCAGAGCTTTGATACCATGTTGTCACACCCCAAACCCCAGATCACAAGAAATGTCCCAAAAACAACCATACGCAACACCTAACTCGATATCCACTCTCAGATAAAACATACATACATTATATATAATCATCAAAATGTTTACATACACGGTTCCAAAACCGAAAAGCATGTAAAAGAATACATGGTCCAAAAAGAACAAAAAGGAAGACTACAGATCTTCCTCCCCTTTCTGGATCCTCCGGAACAACCTGCGTGACCGATACCTGAAAAATATTTTAAATTTCACACCGTCACCCAGAGCTCAACAGAAACTACACAAACATGTAATAAAAGGTAAACATGCTAGGAAAATAATGTGCAGTTTTTGACTCTCTTTCAAGCCTTAAAACGATTTTCATGATTCACATGCAATCTATGCACCTTCTCGGCTTTCTCCGAGGGACTGCAGCTCCAAATAATGCACCTTCTCAGACTTTCACCGAGGCACCTCAGTTCTAACTAATGCACTATTAACTAGAGTAACATTCATAGGACCACATCTCTATCGCTCATATCCCATAATTCAGTTGTCGTTACCCTCGGCTTGGCTTCTCTCTCTCTCCCCCTAGCGGTCTCAACCAGCTGACCAATGGAGCCAACCAGCCACGCAGCAACCCTACCGCGTTAACAGGTCTTTAGGGAGCATTTACATCCACAGCATCAAGGATAGGCACATCCCCTTGACCTAAACCACGGTCACGGCCTCGACCATGGCCGCGTCCTCTCCGCGCAGACATCACGTCTATAAGAAAGGAAAAAAATAGAACATAAGACGCAGCATATTGCATAAACATAAATGTTAACCACATAAGCATGCTAACACGTAGCCACATAGGTTTTGGTAAACAAACCCCACACACCGAGGAGAACCGACATGAGTGACGCGTCAATTTGGAAAACTCACTTAGATTTCTTGCCCGAAAACACGTCAGCCAAACGTATTTTTAACTCAACTTCCAAGCTCATTAATCTAAACGCCCGAAGGTAAGAATAATCAATCCTAAGGTTTAACCCCCATGCTTACATATACACAACATTTACACATTCACCACACTATTATGCTCGCACTATTAAAACATCTAAACACAGGCAGTCAAGCACACACAATCTACCTCACACGGTGATACACCTTCTTTTCACGGCTCTTAAGTATTCGAGTCTAGAGCTTTGATACCATGTTGTCACACCCCAAACCCCAGATCACAAGAAATGCCCCAAAAACAACCATACGCAACACCCAAGTCGATATCCACTCTCAGATAAAACATACATACATTATATATAATCATCAAAACGTTTATATACACGGTTCCAACACCGAAAAGCATGTAAAAAAATACATGGTCCAAAAAGAACAAAAAGGAAGACTACAGATGTTCCGCCCCTTTATGGCTCCTCCAGTTCAACCTGCGTGACCGATACCTGAAAAATATTTTAAATTTCACACCGTGAGCCAGACCTCAACAGAAACTAGACAAACATGTAATAAAAACTAAACATACTAGGAAAATAATGTGCAATTTTTGACTCTCTTTCACGCCTTAAAACGGTTTTCATGATTCACATGCAATCTATGCACCTTCTCGGGCTTTCACCGAGGGACTGCAGCTCCAAATAATGCACCTTCTCAGAATTTCACCGAGGGACCTTAGTTCTAACTAATGCACTGTTAACCAGAGTTAACATTCATAGGACCACATCTCCATCGTTCATATCCCATAATTCAGTTGCCGTTACCCTCGGCTTGGGTTCTCTCTCTCTCCCCCTAGCGGTCTCAATCAGCTGACCAATGGAGCCAACCAGTGTACGCAGCAACCCTACTGCGTCAACAGGTCCTTAAGGAGCATTTACATCCACAACATCAAGGATAGGCACATCCCCTTGACCAAAACTATGGCCATGGCCTCAACCATGGCTACGTCCTCTCCGCGCAGACATCACGTCTATAAGAAAGGAAAAAAATAGAACTTAAGACGCAGCATATCGCATAAACATAAACGCTAACCACATAAGCATGCTAACATGTAGCCACATAAGTTCTGCTATACAAACCCCACATACCGAGGAGAACTGACAAGAGTGACGCGTCAATCTGGATAACCCACTTAGATTTCTTGCCAGAAAACACGTCGGCCAAACGTATTTCTAACTCGACTTCCAAGCTCATTAATCTAAACGCCCTAAGGCAAGACTAATCAATCCTAAGGTTTAACCCCCATGCTTACATATACACAACATTTACACATTCACCACATTATCATGTTCGCACTATCAAAACATCAAAACATAGGCAGTCAAGCACACACAATCAACCTCACACGGTGATGCACCTTTTTCCATGGCTCTTTGGTATTCGAGCCCAGAGCTTTGATACCATGTTGTCACACCCCAAACCCCAGATCACAAGAAATGCCCCAAAAATAACCATACGTAACACCCAACTCGATATCCACTCTCAGATAAAACATGCATACATTATATGTAATCATCAAAAGGATTATATACACGGTTCTAACACCGAAAAATATGTAAAAAAATACATGGTCCAAAAAGAACAAAAAGGAAGACTACAAATCTTCTGCCCCTTTCTGACTCCTCCAGATCAACCTACGTGACCGATACCTGAAAAATATCTCAAATTTCACACCGTGAGCCAAAGCTCAACAGAAACTAGACAAACATGTAATAAAAGCTAAACATGCTAGGAAAATAATGTGCAGTTTTTGACTCTCTTTCAAGCCTTAAAACGATTTTCATGATTCACATGCAATCTATGCACCTTCTCGGGCTTTCACCGGGGGACTGCAGCTCCAAATAATGCACCTTCTCAGACTTTCACCTAGGGACCTCAGTTCTAACTAATGCACTGTTAACCAGAGTTATCATTCATAGGACCACATCTCCATCGCTCATATTCCTTACACATATGCAAAATAAAACCAGAGTTTTAGATACCGCAAAACCACATACTCGTCCTTCAACATGCATGAATAACACTAGAATTTTAAAAGCTTGAAACCATATATAGACTCCACATAACGACGCCACTCGCCACATAACCCGTCACGATATCATGTGACACAAAATCGACATCCACATCTATGGACATTCAATAACCGATAAAACCAAACCTAGCCCAATAGCCAACACCAAACTTTCCACATATGATTTTCATGAAACACTGATGTTTTCAAAACCCACCTTTTTGAAAAGAATCAAAGACCCAAACACGCCACACACCCAATGATGTCTAAACACCACGATAAACTAACCCACATCACCCCCGAGGATGACCACAAAGCAAAAAAAAAACCCCACTGCCACAACGCGACCGCCTAAAACAACCAAATGGCCCCAACAGCACTTCAGTCCACTGAATTCCATAATCCAGTTGACTGAAAAGCAACTGGAAAAGAAATAGAAATCCCCAAACCAATGTCAATCGACTGAACACCTCAGTCCAGTCGATTGAGCAACCACACTATCGACCCAGTCGACTGAACTGTAGTTTAGTCGACTGACTCACGGCGGAAATTGACTCTAAGCTACTGGAACAACCTTCTCAAACCCAGAATCGAAGCATCTAAACTCCCTTTTAATACCCTCGGACATACCCAAACTCAAAACTACTATGAAACACCGAAAGAAACTCCTCAAAAACCCATTCCATCCAACCAAAAACAATCGAAAATGATTTGAACAAAAACTTAACTTTTCGAAACATAACCCGATTTTTCATTTAATTTTAAACGATAAAAACACACAATATTTTACATCGCACCCTTGTAAGACATGAGAGTCTAGGATCCTACCTCAGTGAGTCAAAAACTCAATGCCTCGAACCACATGAAAAAATGAACTTCGTCAGAATAAAATTATGTCCGGATGAACGCGTAGCCCTTGGTGCCGATAGCAAGGATCAGCTGGTGGATTGTTGAAAATCATGCCTCGGTCCCCCGAGAAGTTAGAGAGAAGGCAAAACCTTTTAGGTTTCAAAAAGGTAGAGAGATGAAATATCTTTTAGAAAATATCTAAAGACATATTTATAGGCTCGCGAATTTTTTTTTTTTTTTAAATTTGCACCACAACGCCCGACCCTGGGATCCACCCCACATACATTGCTAAGCCTGAACAGGTATAAAAATATATATAAACATGCTATCATAAAAATGAAAAACAACATGTTGAAACCTCGTAAAAATTAAAACGGGACGAGGTCTCACATACCTCGTGTGGACCCTAGCACTAAATCTTTCCTTGCAATCACCCCCACACCTCCAATTTCGTTTGTTGACTGTGCTTCATCAAAATTTATCTTTATAAAGCTTTGGTCTGGTGGCTCCCATCTTTGCTTTGAGTTGCAAGTAGGCATGGTATTCACTCTTTCATTAATTTCCTTGAACTCCTTCATGTAAACAATCGCATTATCTGCAACTTTCTTGGGATGGTTTGCCTTGCCCCTGAAGTTACACCTGATTCTGTTTAACCAAATGTGCTAGATTGTCATCAACAATGACTCAAAATGATCCTTCTCCATTCTTTCCTGTTCATGGAAAATTCAGTCCCTAACGTTCCCTTAATTCCTCATGTTGTCCTACTTGTAGTCTCATCATACTTCCTTCCAAACTCAATGTGCAAGCCAACAATCTCTCAATCAATAGATGCTTGCTTCTACCTCCATTTCACAATCTTCGCACATGTGCATGCCAACAATCCCTCAAGCAATGTATGCTTGTTTCTACTTACTTTTCCCAATCTTCGCACATTGAATTTTGTATGATCTTCCTCTTTAAAATCTCCACATTGACAGAGGTGCTTGATGTGCAAGCTCTCCATGTAAAAATCTTTACTTTGTTCGGACGCATTGCGCCCCACAATCTGGTCAAGAACTTACTTAGCCTATGTTTAGCTTAGCTTTTTTTTTTTAAAGGTTTTTTGCTTCAAAACCTTTAAAAAAATCCACTAATTTGGTCTAAGTTGGCTTTTTTCACATCTTTTTACATTTATTTTTTTTATAAAAAAAGCTAAAAAACCAAAAAACCTAAAAAAAAGATAGTCCAAACACAAGCTAAGAGCAACATTACTCGATGATTCTCCATTAAACCTTTCAATTCTTTTTATGACATGATAGGCTAACCAGACCATTTTTTCCTCAGGTAATCTACTGCTTAGGGAATGCAGAAAATCTCTTTGGCTTCGAAAGAGAGAAACAACCTTTTAATCACCTCCTCATTCCATTCTCTTGTAAAAGGATTAATTAAATCAGAAACCCTCATGTTTTCCCATGCCTGGGCCATGGACCTCACCACTGATGCTGAAGATCCGTTTGGTATCCAGTTTGTTAGGGTTGTATACTAAAAATCATGGATTTATTTTTTAGTTTTAGAATTTTATTTTATTTCTTAATAAAATTAATTTTTTCCATTTTATGAGAATCTTAATGAGTGATGTATGTATTTTATTATTTAGTTGATGTTGTGCATAGATATCTTTTATTATACATAGTATTTAATCTGGTGTGTAGAGTTCAGTTTGTACACAAAAGATCAGATTAAAGATTCTTGTAAACTATAAGTTTTTGGTTCACAGTTTAGATGAAATTAGACAAACTATTGGTACGACTGTAGCACAGAGTTTTAATAACATGTCTTGGTTATGGAGAACAGATAAAAGCGTTGTCTATTGTTCCAACTCGTTGTACTAGTACACTTTGTGTGTACTAAATAGGACCACATTAAGATCATTAATTTTATACTGATTATATAAATTAATTCACACTTGTGATTATTATGAGTGCTTATACTCTTAATTTTGTGTTAGTTCTGCAGCCCAAGAGAGGAGTGAATTGGGTTTTAAAAATAATAATAATAATTTAAAAA
Organism: Heliamphora pulchella; assembly: GCA_032270985.1. NCBI lineage: Eukaryota > Viridiplantae > Streptophyta > Magnoliopsida > Ericales > Sarraceniaceae > Heliamphora > Heliamphora pulchella. Next base: position 19,516 of record JAULJZ010150319.1, on the reverse strand, counting down.
ATCTTTTCTAAAATCTTTTTATTTTTTAAATAAATATAACAAGTATATCAAGAAATAAAGCAATGAAGAAATTAAAGAGGTTAGGGAGAAAGAAATTGAATCGGACAACAAGATTTATAGTGGTTTGGCTTCTTCCAAACCTACGTCCACTTCTCAAGACTCCCTTTGAGAATATCCACTAAGATCAAATGCTTTACAGGCTCATTCAAAAGCCTTTTACAGCCTCAAGTAGTTCCTACAAAACAACCCCTATTTTTTCTGAACTAACTTAAGCTTTTCTTTAAAAATGATCATTCACTCTCTTAAAAGATCAAGAGTGACTCATCCTCTATGACAACAAATGAGAGAATCAAAGATTTACTAACTCACTCTATTTACAAATGATTGAAAATAAATGAACAAGAAAGAGAGAATTGGCTGGAGAAGTATTAAAGAGCAGTAAATGCTTTCTCAAGGATTTTAGCTTTGATCTTGAGCAATAGAACATCGTCAATTCATTTGAAACTCTGAAAATTAACTCCTTATATAGCCATATGAATTTAATGACCCGTTGGTGGGTTGGTGGAGGCAAGAAATTCTTTGAAATCCAACCATTGGAACCAGCGCGAGATTTAAAATCTGTCGAAGGTGTCGACTCAAAACCATTTTGTGTCGGCACAAAATATCTAAGGCTTGGTTCTCCAAGTGGTTGTGTTGACTCAGTTCTTCGTTGGTGTCAACTGAATTTTTTCATTTACTTTACCTACACATTGGTGTTGACTCATGAATCATCTAGCGTCGACCCAGTGCATTTCTTTAGATTTTTAGGTGAGACTTTGGTGTCGACTCAAAATTATTTGGTGTTGACTCAGAAAGTCACAGTCAGCCTCAAGACTTTTAGAGTCAACTCATCTTTGTTTGGTGTTGACTCATAAACTTTTAGAAAGTCTCTGTTGTTTTGGTGTAAAATAAACTTCGTTTGTTGTTAACCCAAAACTCTTACTTTTGAAAGGGACATTTGTGTCGACTCAACAAGCTTTGGTGTTAACCCTTTTTGATTTGGAATTGAGAAATGACTTGAAGTCCTGGTGTCGATTTATTTCTCTTTGGTGTCGACTCATCTGAGTTTTCTAAAGGGTGTCTAGGTGTCGGCTCAATTTCCTTTGGTGTCGACTCATAGAATTCGAAGACTAGAACCTAATGGATCACTTGGTGTCAACTCAAGTTGAATCCCACAAGGTTGTGTAGGTGTCGACTCAAATCCCTTAGGTGTCGACTCATTTTTCTCATCCGCCTTTGACTTGGTGTCGATTTAAAGGGTATTTGGTGTCAACCCAAAGTAGATTCTAGTCTAATGCTAAAGGTGTCGACCCAAACTAGTTTAATGTCGACTCAAATGAGTACTTGAAACGTCTAAGTAAAGATGTCAAGGTGTTGACTCAATTTCTCAATGGTGTTGACACACTTAGAGTTTCAAGCGTTTTTTGTCTTAAGGTGTCAACTCAAATATTAGTTTGTATCGACACAAAATGTTCTTTATAAGAACAATGAGTGTCAACCCATTTGATGTAAAGAGTCAGCACAAATGGCTTAAGGTGTCGATTCATCAGTCATGTAGTGTCAACACTTACCTTTTTGGAAACAATTAAATATAATATTTTTAAATCAATTTAATTTGAAAAATAAATTATTAAAATTATCAAAATTAAAATCTAATTAAAAAGTCATTGGGCTAGCAATCTTCCTTTTTTGATGATTACAATATTTTCTTGAAAACATTTAAAAAAAATTTGGACAAGGGTTCTCCCCTTTATCTCCATGCCTTAAACAAATTAAGCAATCACAATAATAAGGCATTCAATAACAGTGTAATACACATGTTTAAGAGAATTTACAATTTAATTCAGAAGGATTTTGAATTCATTTAAAATTGTGCATCAAATCAAAGTGTTCAAGTGTCTTAACAAGCTCAACACAATAATTATAACTTCATACATGTGCAAGAGTTTCAAGTCTCAAATGTCATGCACTCCCAAACTCAATATGGTAATCAACACTTGGTAAAAACAATTGCAGAATAATGAATTAACAGTTGATATGAAATAAAGACATGTCATTCATAGAAGGTTAAAATTCATACATTCATTTTACAAAAACTAACAACAACCAAAGATATGTTCATCCACAACATTCACAACTAGAAAGACAAAAACAGAATGTATGTTTCAAGTTATATATTCTCTTTCAAACATCAAAACAACAACAACAACAACAACAACAAAAACTTCTTTACTTCTTTTTTCTTCTCTTCCTTCTTCTTCTTGTGTTTTCTTCTTCTCCCCTTTTATAATTATCAAACAAAAAAATGCTTCAGAGGTCATCTATCTGTTTCTTGAGAGTCTTCTTCTCCTCTTACTTCTTCTTTCTCTCATAGGCCTTCTCTTTGGAGGAATGGGCTCTTGCATCCTTCTTCTCCTGGGCTTCCATGGCTACAAATGTAGCTATCAAGGTAAGATTTGCTTCACGTCTAAGCCGAGCTTCTTTCTATTCTTTTAATTCCTTGGGCTTGAATTTCTTGCCCTAAGCTTCCTTAATCTATGTGAGATGTACCTCAACCTTCTGCGAGTTTTGTTGCATGGCTATGACCATGCCTTCATTGTATTCCTTGTTAACTTGCTGGAGAATCTAGAGGTTCGCATCCACAATGGCCTCAAGGTGCTCCTTCATTTTCTTATTGAGGGACCTATCAGCATCACATGCATTTTTTATGTTTATATAAAGAATGCAGTTGGTCTTCTCGAGGGAGGTGACTGACTCAGAAATAGAGAATACTTTACAACCTATGTCGTAAAGATCCGCATCGACCTTCTCACGAAAGGATTCCATGAAAGAAGTTAAACCCTGAACAAGGGTGACTAGCTTAGCAATCTGCTGGGAGGAGGCACCAACTGGTGGAACAGAGGAAGAACCATCGACAAGAGGAGGAGGAATAGAAGAGAAAGAGGGTCCTAGTATGTCAACTCTGGAGTGAAATGGAACATGAGATGATGTATCAAAGGGAATGAGGGAATTTGATCGACTAGATGGAGGGAGAGGGGTCCTATTAGCAGAGGGAGTACCACAACGAGTAGTTTAATTTTCATCAACTCTTGAAATTTACATGTGTTTCAAAGTGGATTATCCATACAAGTCATGCTTTGAAAAGGGAATTCCTTTCTCAGTGGACAGATTAACACCAAAATGTCGAAACACAAGAGTCAAATACACAGCATGCGGGAGAGAGGAATTAATCTTAGAATGGGACTGCAACATGTCAGAAATGAATAGGTGACCAAGAGCAAGTTGTTTGTCTTCAAGAATGCACCACATTATAAAAATGTGCATATACATTACATCCCCGAATTTTCCAGATTAGGAAAGAAAAATGTGGTTAACAAAATGATAAAAAGACGATCCCAAAGTTTTCTATGCCCTAGTGCACCAGGAAAATCACGTTTCAAATCCCAGTTATATGCGAAGCGTTATCTAGGTCATAGGTTTATGAGACGATCCCTAGGTTTTCTAAGGCCCTGGTGCACCAGGAAAATACCAACTCAAATTCTAGTAATATGAAAAACGTTGTCTATGTCCTAGGTTCGTGAGATGATCCCTAGGTTTTCTAAGCCCTGGTGCTCCAGGCAAACCCTGTTTCAAATCCTAGTCAGTTGTCTAGATCCTAAGTTTGTGAGATGATCTCTAGGTTTTTTATGCCTTGGTGCGCTAGGCTAACCAACTCCTAGTCATATGCGAAGCGTTGTCTAGATCCTAAGTTCGTGAGACAATCCCTAGGTTTTCTAAACCGTGGTTCACCAAGCAAACTCTGCTCTAAATCCTAGTCACATACGAAGTTTTGTCTAGGTCCTAGGTTCGTGAGACGATCCCTAGGTTTTCTAAGCCCTAGTGCGTCAAGTAAATCAAACCCTAGTTATATGCGAAGCATTTTCTAAATCCTAGGTTCGTGAAAAAATCCCTAGGTTTTCTAAGCCCTAGTGCGTTAAGCAAATCCTATTTCAAATCCTCGTTATATATGAAACGTTGTCTAGGTCCTAGGTTCGTGAAACGATCCTTAGGTTTTTTAGGCCCTGGTGCACCAGGCAAACTCTGTTTCAAATCCTAGTTATATACAAAGCATTGTCTAGGTTCTAGGTTCATGAAACGATCCTTAGGTTTTCTAAGACTTGGTGCGCCAAGCAAACCTTGTTATAACGAAGCGTTGTCTAGGTCCTAGGTTAGTGAAACGATCCTTCGATTTTCTAAGCCCTGGTGCACCAGGCAAACTCTGTTTCAAATCCTAGTTATATGCGAAGCATTGTGTAAATCCTAAGTTCGTGAGACGATCCCTAGGTTTTCTAAACCCTGGTGCACCGGGCAAACTCTGTTTAAAATCCTAGTCATATGTGAAGCGTTATCTAAATCTTAGGTTCGTGAGATGATCCCTAGGTTTTCTAAGCCCTGGTGCACCAAGAAAACTAAATCCTAATAATGTGCGAAGCGTTGTTTAGGTCCTAAGTTCGTGAGATGATCCCTAGGTTTTCTAAGCCGTGGTGCGCTAGGCTAACTAAATCCTAGTTACATGCGAAGCATTGTCTAGGTCCTAGGTTCGTGAGACGATCCCTAGGTTTTCTAGGCCCTGGTGCGCCAGGCAAACCCTATTTTAAATCCTAATCATATGTGAAGTATTGTCTTGGTCCTAGGTTCGTGAGATGATCCCTTAGTTTTCTAAGCCCTAGTGCACTAGGAAAATTCCGTTTTAAATTCTTGTCATATGCAAAGCGTTGTTTAGGTCTTAGGTTCGTGAGACGATCCCTGGGTTTGCCAAAGCCCTGCTCCTTAAGTACCTATATGTTTTGTTAAGCCCTACTCCTCAGGCACCTTAAGCCCTACTCGTTAGGCATCTATCTTTCAAAACCCTAATGTTCTAAGCCCTGCTCCCTAGGCACCTATTCTCAAAAAGCCCTACTCCACAGGCATCCTATGTTTTAAAGCCCTATTTTTCAGGAACCTATGGTCTAATTCCTAATAATTAGTTGTTTTGTCCTAAAATCTCTAGTTGCTCTAATAATCTGTTTAGTCCTCAATTCGATGTCCAGGTTTGTCCTTTTAATATTAATAGTGTGTTTGAATTGCATTTTTGTCCATTATAAGTTCCTTTAAATTGATTATGTTATTTGCACTTTAACTGGGGCAATTAGTTACAAGTTTTTCAATCACATACAGTATATCACAAGTAATAAGGGATCCTAGATATGCATCTACGTTCAGATATAAAGCTACAAGCATGCTTCAATATTATGAATTGAAAGAGAAGAAAGGAAGACTTACCACATGATAATGACAGGAGAGGTGGTCCTGTGGCTCGCGGAGAAGAAGGTCGGGAGCAACGTCAGCAACTAGAGGCTCGTATCACCTCATCCTGCTAGGTCTCAGACGATGGGGAGCCGGAGCATAGTGACACGGGTCAAAAGGAACAGGAATGCCCTCATCGGCATGGGCATCGAAGAAATCAGCAATCTCTGCCTCAGCAACCGCTTACTCCACCGCCACCTGATTTGTTGCTGCCTACGTTGCGGCTACTGCCGGTGCTGCCCTGTCTTGGTGCTCGATAGCGTGAAGCAAAGACCGCTCAGCCTCAGTCGCATGAATGTCCATAGCCCCCATAGCACTGGAAGGCTGAGGCGCAGAAATTGCACCAGTAGGTACGCTAGAGCCGGCCCCTCTAATAGCGTTGAGATAAGTGCTATCGAAAGTGGAAAGTCCTCATCGTACCCCAAAAATGTCATCACCGTGGCCTGCCATGTGAAGGAAATGAGGGAAATGATGAGAAAAGCTAAAAGAATGTCTTGAAAGTCTCAGAAGCCTTTAGAACCTTGAGAGAGTTTGAAAGGGTAGAGAGAGTTAGAGAGAGAGTGAAGGATGCAAAGTGAGGCTGATCCTCGCGTCTGGGCGGCCTTTAGGGCGCCTGGTCTTTGCGACCGCAACAAACGTAGTTAGCAACCGTGAGGTTAGTGAAGGGGTTATTTACGACCTTCATTTGAATAGATGCTTGCGACCGCCATCTGTTAAAAATGTCACATCGCAGCCTAGGTCCCTGGACCCTGCGACCGCAAGGTTTGATTGTTTCGGGTGTGTGTGTTTTTGTTATGATTGCGTTTTGTGTTTATAATTACTCTTTAAGGTTTGTTTGGTCATTTATTTTTGGGGTTTAAAGATAATTTTAAAGTCTTGACTCAACTTTTTAATTTTTTTCATCCCATGCTCGTCCCGAATTTTTAGTACTTGACTCAACCTATTAATTTGTTGTTCTCTCCCGATGAAAATAATTTTAAAAGTCATAACTCGACTTTTTAATTATTTTTATCCCGTGTTCATCCCGAATTTTTAAGTCTTGACTCGACCTATTAATTTGTGATTCTCTCTCGATGAGAATAATTTTAAAGTGTTAACTCGACTTTTTAATCAATCTTGACTCGAATTATTAATTTGTGGTTCTCTCCCAATGAAAATAATTTTAAAGTCTTGACTCGACTTTTTAATTATTTTTATCCTATTTTCTTCCCGAATTGTTAAGTCTTGACTTGACCTATTATTTGTGATTTTCCCCCAATAAATTTAATTTTAAAGTCTTGACTCGACTTTTTAATTATTTTTATCCCGTTTTCGTCTCGAATTTTTAGGTCTGACTCGACCTATTAATTCATGTTGTTTTTCCGGTTAAGATAATTTCTAGGATCTTGACTCGATCCTTTTGAATATTTTATCCCCATCTGAGTTCTTAGATTTTGACTCGATCTTTGAATTATTGTTTGTGTATGTTCCTTGGGGTCTTGACTTGACCTTAGAATATATGTTGACCTACTAGTATCTGCATCATCTTTTACATCTTGCATTTGTCCCAGAACTACGTTTTGCTATGATCCCTAGCAAAGGCGTACGTAGGCAGCTCGATAGAAGTTCGGGCATAACCACCATCATATGAATCCTTGTGTGTTTTGTAGCCTAAGATTGGCGGCATGGTCAAATGGATATTGTCTCTGGGTCTTTGACATAACTCGCATCACGCGTTGCTATGCAAGTTGTGTCAAAGAGGGGCAACTGTAGACACCCCAATTTGACCCCGTCGAATCTTAAGTTTATCCGGGTGAGTCTGATGATGAAAACCAAGTGAAATGATATCTCTAAATGATCGACGGGAAGAAATCCAAATCCAGTATTCAAACCAAATGATCAAAAATCTCACAACCATGACGCTGCAACCTTCAAACTTGGCGACCTAGTTGTTCATTAGCCCAACCATGACGTCACGACCATTCAGTTGGTTGTTGCAATCACCATATGAATCTCTTAGAAACCCTAAACTTTGCCACGGTCGCAACCTTTAAAGGTGGCGACCACAACCTTGTTGAGCCCAGTCTGAGCGTCAAATGTGGAAACACCTCATTGGTTGGCATGTTCTATGTAAACGTACCTTTGGTACGATTTCAAATTTTTTTTTTGCTGATGTCAATACACTGCTACTTTACTGAGTGCTATTCTAAGTATGCCGGTACTTTGCCGTATTCCCGACTCATACCCAGATCCATATTACAGCTCGAGCTCGACTTGCATACTAGAATTGGATTGCTTCTCGAGGATTGAGCTGAGAATTTTATATTCCACGACTACAGGATTCATCTGAATAGTCGCGTACCAGGTATTCTGTTGAAATCTCGACATTTCTCTCCCCACATTTTGCTACCCCCGTAAGGAGGTCAGGGTTTTGATTTTGAGTTTCAATTACTAAATTGCATGTTGTTTCTTTTGTGTTGCTATCACTTGGTTTAATCATCATGTGTTTAATCAATAATTTTGATTAGTAAAATTGTGAGCATGCTTATGTTGGATGCAAACTGGCAAGATCATTATTTTTGTAAATAATTTTTTGAATAAAAATAGCTGGACAAACAATGGTTGGAACAGGCTCCAGATAAAATTTTTTGATGTCAAACGATCAAAATAAAACCCGTACCACTATAGTTAATTTAGAATAATATCTTTTTGGTCAATTGTCCAACTACGATTTTTTTATTTCGAGTTGAAGTTCCCGTCAGACCTTCTACTGTATTCTCTTATACGATTCCTGAATGTAGTGTGGGTTGCGATCCTTCGAGAACTCGTACCGGCAGAACCTGGTCAGCTTTAATCTTGAAGACAAGTTCTGAATTTGGTTTAGCCTACTAACGTATTTATAGGGTTACAGTAAGGACCTGTGGAATAATTATGACAAAGACTTCTAGTGTAACCTAGATACGTATCCAACGGTTTCTGTAATTAAGTAAACGTCTCAGCGGTATCTATAATTATGAAAACCTTGCAACAGTTTCTGCAATTTTCATAAAATACTAAATTATAGTTCACACCACTAAAGAACTGTAATTGCACTCTAAGCCATAATCTCAAGACCATCTTGTAATGAGCTCATATTATTAAATGCGTATCTCATCTCTCTACGTTAAGATTCTCGATACACGCTAATTAAATTTAATTACTGGCAATTTAATTTAATCAACATCTTTAAAATTCCTTAAGCCCATTTGCTTAACTTATTTGACGGCTGGATAATCAAATCCACCTACAGGGTTTGGCCTGGTCAAAACTTATAAGCTTTCTTATGGGGGTATCGTCAATCCCAATCATTCGAGACGTGGATTCCGTCAATAATTAATATTCACCATGTAAATAATACTACTATCCAATTCACCGGAAATATAAATCCATATAAGATCGCAACCCCTAATAAATTAAAACAACGAATATTAAATATACACAAATCAATAATTATTTCAGGATTAAGACCATAAGCACTCTCATAATAACCTGAGGGTGTAAATTAATTTATATAGTCAGTATAAAATTAATTACCCCAATGTGTCCTATTTAATACACACAGTGTACTAGCACAGATAGTTAGAATAATAAACGACGCTATTATCTATTCCCTGTAACCAAGATAGGTGTACTAAAACTCTGTACTATAGTCGTACTAATGGTATGTCTATTTTCATCTAAAATATGAACAAATATTGTATTTTTTAAGAACCTAAAATCTGATCTTCTGTGTGCAAGCCGTACTCTACAACCAGATTAAATACTATACAGAATAAAGGATATTCATGCATAATATTAAATAAAAATAATATTGCATGCATTGCTCATAAAGATTCTCATAAAATAAAAAATTAATTTTATTAAAATAAAAATAAATACTAAAAATATAGTTTTTAATATAAAACCTAACAATCTCCCACTTATACTCAAAATCATGCTGCTATACATCTGACTCCCACACCCTTTACATGACTATCAAAAGTCTTTGCTTGTAAGTTCTTTGTAAAAAGAATATGCAAAGTTGTTTCATGATACAATCTTGGTCACAGCAACATCACCCAACTGTACAATTTTGTCGTATCGAGTGATACTTATGCTTAATGTGCTTTCTCTTCTATGGACTCTTGGTTCCTTCGAGTTTGCAATCGTTTCACTATTATCATAATAAAGTGTAATAGCTTATTGAACTGAAGAGACCACATCTAGATCTAATCGGAAGTTCTTGAGCTAAACGGCTTCCTTGGTTACTTCAAAAGCTGCCATAAACTCAGCCTCCATGGTGAGATCAACAATGCATAACTGCTTGACACTTCTCCAACTAATAGCTCCACCTCCTAAGGTAAACACATATTCAAAAGTAGACTTACGAGAATCTTTATCTGACTGGAAATTCGAGTCTGTGTATTCTAAATGTACTAGACTGTCTGCCTGGTAAATAAACATATAATCTTTAGTCCTTTTCAGGTACTTGATTATATTCTTTATCGCAGTTCAATGCTCGTGCCCAGGGTTAGACTAACATCTGCTAACTATGCCAACGAAAAAGTAAACGTCGGGTCTAGTGCAAAGCAAATGTCGGGTCTAGTGCAAAGTATAGCATACATTAAGCTTCCTACTGCCAAAGCATAAGGAGCCATTTCTTAGAATCCCGCATGCTAAAACAAGCAAGGATATCATCAATATACTTTGCTTGTGATAAGCCCAACATCCTTTGTTTTCGATCTCGCAGAAGCTTAATCCCAAAGATATGACTGATTTCTCTCAAGTCCTTTATATCGAACTAGCCAAATAACCATATTTTTATCGTAGATAATGCCCCCACATCATTTTTGATGAGCAAGATATCATCAACATAAAGTACTAGAAAGATCACCACATAAAGTACTAGAAAGATCACCACGCTTCTGTCACGCTTCTTGTATACACAGGAATCATATGGATTCTGATCAAAATCATAAGATTTTATGGCTTGATCAAATCGAGTATTCCAAGACCTTGATGCATATTTAAGTTCATTAATGGATCTCTTATGCTTGCACAACATGTGCTCCTGACTCTTTGTTATGAAATCCTCGGGTTATACCATATAGATATACTCGTCAAGACTTTTGTTAAAGAAAGTTGTCTTAACATCTATTTGCCAGATTTCGTAATCGAAATGAGTAACAATGGATAAGAGAATCCGGATAGACTTAAGCATGGCTAACAGCGAAAAGGTTTCTTCATAATTGATCCCTTCTTTCTAAGTGAACCCTTTCGTAACAAGCCTAGTTTTGAAGGTTTCAACCTTCCCATCTGCTCATTTCTTCCTCATGTAGATTCACTTGCATCCAATGAGTTTTATCCCTTTACATGGTTCTATAAGTTTTCAGACCTAATTAGAATACATGGATTCTATCTCTGAATTCATAGTCTTTTGCCAAAGATTTGCATCTTTATCCTGAAGTTCTTCATTATAGCTATAAGGTTTGGTATCCAGTTTTGTCAGGATCTTGTCAAAAAACTCTCCTAATAACACATACCGATCAGGTTGATGAACAACCCTCCTGTCACGCTCCAAACATCTGGGTCACACGAAAGCTCACCAAAACACCCATTTAAGAAAATAGGTTTCACAGTTGATAATTAAAATGTACAACATTTGGATAAAAGATCCCCACAGTTCAACTCTCATAAAACTGTAAATCATGCAATCTCATACATGAATAATAGTATCGCCTCAAGGTGTACAAAACCAACCTCAACAGGCGTCACATGTGTAAGTACATGTCTCAAAAAGGAAAACTATAGCAAGTCTTTCATCACCTCTGCAACTAGGTCATTTCATCATGCTCACCTGAAAAGGTTTTACAGCAAAATCCCACACCGTGAGCCAAAGCCCAATAGAACATAGACAGTAAAACTGTAAAGCAGGCTATGCCATATACACACACGGGCTCAACCACAGGAGCCAAAAAGGTTTTTCTTCAAAAACCACAAGTTTTTCGTCAGACTATCACGAGTCTCAAAAGGTTTTATCTCATAAAAATCCACATTTTCCATCCTTCAAACTATGCATATCATCCTGACAGATATCATGCCACAGTTAAGGGAAAGCTGTAAATAAATAGTAAGCTCGACTCAGACCACACAACTGAGGAGAAAGACAAAATGTAATCTATGTACCAACTCTGCCATACCGACAAAGGTAACAACTATACACTCTCGTCCATTACCCCGAACCCACGGGCTTGGTAATGACAAGCTCTATACGGAGTCATGACAACGTGCTCAATTTACGGGAAGAACCCGAGGGTACAGAGCACCCAACACAGCCACTCAATTTACGGGACCTGAGCCTGAGGGTCCAGAGCACCCACACTCAATTTACGGGGACTAACCCGAAGGTATAGAGCACCTGCGCTGCCCACGTTTCTGGACTTACACCGAGGAGCAATGGAAGCCCAACTTAACCAAATCCACTGTCACGGTACATCAATGGAGAACATTGAAAAACCCACCGTAGATCAACTACAAAAACCCACAAAATGATTTATACCACACATGTATAAAAAGAGATCCAATCCATCAAAATGGAGATCTAAAACCATTTCCAACAAAACGTTTAAAAGGTGATACTCAACCCAGCGGGTTAGCCCCTAACCTCCAAAATCACATTTTTTCACCGTTTTCACAAAATACCTCATTTTCAATTCTCTTTTGAAAATCACGGATACCACGTACCTGAAACATGCATACAACTGAGAAAAGGAGTAAAAATCCCACTTTTACCCAAAAACCACTATTTAAAACATGTAAACAACCTTTCATGCATTTCTATCCGGTGAAAGCAAGTATAACTACATATAACACCCTCATAACAGTAGTAGGTCTAGAATCCTACCTCGGAGAGTCAAGATCTCGACGTCTCAAAACTGAACGGCGTCAGAACGAGGATCCGACTGGATATATGCAAGGCCCTCAGCACCGATAGCAAGGATCCACGAAGGAACCAAGAACAAACCAAGCCCTGGGCCCTCAAAGCTAGAGAGAAGGAAGAGAAAATGGAAACTTAGCTCTTAAGAAAGCCTTTCCAAACACTCCAGCCCCCTGGGCTGTCCAGTTGACTGAAGAGAGCACTTCAGTCGACTGAAGCTTCTAGAAAAATGTGCACTGCCTCAGTTTAGTCGACCGAACCAAGGAGTCCAGTCGACCGAACTCTCAAAAACCAGTTCAGTCGACCGAACCAACTCCCTCAGTCGACTGAACCCACGAGCAGAAGCCTACTGGTTTCTGTTATGGTTTCAAGGCTCAAAAACCAACCCAACCCACCTAACCAAGGTTTGAGAAAGCATAAAACACATTTACATATGCTTTTCTACACATTTAAAGCATAAACCATGCTTTGATGCTATTCATATACTAAAATGAACACATCATATATATAAACAACTTAAAAGATATGGGTCAGGGTCTCACAACTCTCCCCCTTAAGGAATTTTGCCCCTGAAATTCACAACAAGGTCACGAGGTAAAGAGGTCTAGGAATCTAGCACGCATCCCAGACTCCAGCTCCCATGTAGCTTCCTCAGCCCCGTGAAGATGCCATAAGACCTTAACATAAGCGATCGTTCTGCCTCATAGCACCTGGTCCTTTGTATCAAGAATCCTTACTGGACACTCCTCATAGGTTGCATCCTCATCAAGCCGCAGCTCAACCCAATCTAATACATGTGAAGGATCAGGCTCATACCTCCGAAGCATAAAAACGTGGAACACGTTATGCTCAGATGCTAACTGAGGTGGTAACACCAAACGGTAAGCAACCTCTTCAACCCTATCAAGAATCTCAAAAGGTCTAATGAAGCGCGGTGATAGCTTCCCACTACGACCAAATCTCATCAAATCTCTACGTGGCGAGACCTTCAGAAACACATGATCCCCCACTGCAAACTCCAAAGGTAGCCTCCTCCGATCTGCATAACTCTTCTGGTGGCTCTACGCTGTCAATAGGCGCTGGGGAATCATAGCAACCTTCTCTGTTGTCTCCCGTACCATGTCGGGTCCTAAGACTGTGGTCTCTCCCACGTCTGTCCAACACATGGGCGATCTACACGGTCTACCATATAAAGCCTCATACGGTGCCATCCCAATACTGGACTGATAGCTATTGTTGTATGTAAACTCTGCCAATGGTAGATGATCCTCCCACGAACCTCTAAAATGAAGGACACAAGACCTCAGCATATCCTCCAGAATCTGTATAGTCCTCTCTGACTGGCCATCCATCTGGAGGTGAAAAGCAGTACTGAACATCAAGTTCGTCCCCAAGGCCTTCTGCAGACTCTGCCAAAAGCACGAAGTGAAGCGCGGGTCTCGGTCTGAAACAATAGACACTGGCACTCCGTGCAATCTGACTACCTCCATGACGTACAAGCTACTCAGTCATTTCACCGAATCCCTTACTCGGATGGGGAGAAAATGTGCAGACTTCGTCAATCTATCAACCACAACCCACACGGCGTCGTGTCCCCTAGGTGATCGAGAAAGTCCTGACACAAAGTCCATTGTGACATGCTCCCACTTCCACTCTGATATAGGTAACGACTGTAGCAATCCTGTAGGTCTCTGATGTTTCGCCTTTACCTATTGACAGGTGAGGCATCGGGAAATAAACTGGATCACATCTCGCTTCATCCCTATCCAATAGAACTGACGGCGTAAGTCATGGTACATCTTCGTGCCTACGGGATGCACGATAAGACGAGAGTGATGACACTAACGTAATAGATCAGCTCGGCATGACTCTGGCACAAACAACCTGCCTGCCAACCTCACACTCAGATCAGAACCCACAATCCATCCTGTTGTATCCTCGCCACTAGCAATGCAGTCTCATACCATTTGAGCCTCCTGGTCCATTTGCTGGACCTCTAGTATACGTGCTATCAACGCTGGTCGAGTAACTACAAAAAATAAGGTGGCACCCGTCTCAATCTCCCTGAGGCACAAATCAAACTCCCCAACATCTGCAAGCATGTCCCACTCACGTATAGCCACAGAAGCTAATGACCCGTGAGATCTCCTACTGAGCGCGTCTGCCACAACATTGGCCTTCCCTGGATGATACTGCAAATCAAAATCATAATCCTCCAACAGCTCCATCCATCGCTGTTGGCGCAAGTTCAGGTCCTTCTGCGAAAATAAGTATTTTAAGCTCTTGTTATCGGAAAAAATCTCGAAATGCTCACCATACAGATAGTGACGCTATGTCTTCAAGGCGAAGACCACAGCTGCCAACTCCAAGTCGTGTGTAGGATAGTTTCGCTCGTGCATCTTCGACTGTCGAGAACCGTAGGTTACAACCTTGCCTTCCTGCATTAGAACACATCCGAGACCGTCATGTGATGCATCATAGTACACCGTATACCCTAAGCCTCGCTCTGGAATGAACAATACTGGCAGACTAGACAACCTCGTCTTCAGCTCCTGGAAAGCTGAGTCACAGGACTCACTCCAAATAAACACAACTCCCTTCCACGTCAGACGCGTCATCGGTGCAGCGAGTCTAGCAAAGTCCTTCACGAACTGTCGATAATAGCCGGCTAGACCCAAAAAGCTACGTATCTCAAAGATGTTCTTCGGTCGCTCCCAATAGGTCATAACATCAGTCTTTGACGAATCCACAGCTACCCCGTCTGTTGATACCACGTGTCCCAAAAATCTCACTTCTGACATTCAGAACTCGCACTTCTCGAACTTCGCATATAGGCGATGCTCTCTCAAAGTCTGTAGCACGATCCATAGGTGACCCTCGTGTGTCTCCCTGGTGCGTGAATATATCAGAATATCATCCACAAACACTACCACAAAACTGTCCAAATAAGGATGGAAAATCTGGCTCATCAAACTCATGAATGTAGCAGGTGCATTCGTCAGACCGAACGGCATAACCAAAAGCGGTCTTCGCTATGTCCTCGTCCCTAATCCTCAACTGGTGGTATCCTGATCTCAAGTCAATCTTCGAGAAACAGCTCGAATCTCTCACCTGATCAATCAAATCGTGTATCCTCGGCATCAGATACTTGTTCTTCACTGTCACCTGGTTCATTAGCTTCCTATAATTAATACACAAACGCAACGATCCATCCTTCTTCTTCGCAAAAAGAGCAGGAGCTCCCCGCGGAGAAGTACTCGGACGTATAAACCCTCTGTCTAGCAACTCTTGTAACTTCACCTTGAGTTCACGCAACTCAGCGGGTGCAAAGCGATAAGATGGTATAGATATAGGAGTAGCTCCGGGAACTAGATCAATAGAGAACTCTACCTCCTTGCTCGGTGGCAATTCAAACTGATCAACAGGAAAAACATCAGGATAGTCGCACACCACTGGAGGTAACTCTCCTCAAACCCTAACTACCTCGTCCAACATAAGGGTTGCAAAAAGGGAACCCAGGTTGCCCTGGTTCCGCACAACACCTGGCATAGACCTCAAACTCTCATCCCGATCTCCCACAAAACAAAAGCAATCTCCCGTCGACATACAAATCGTTGCCCTCCATCGATCGCAATCGATGAAGGCACGATAGGTGGTTAGCCAGTCCATCCCTAGGATGACATCAAACGCAGTCATGTCTAGAATAACAAGGTCGAACTCTAAACAATGACTGGCGACCTCCAACACGCAGGACCTACAGACGAGACTCAACGTCAGATCCCCACTCACAGAGGTCTCCACATACATAGTACTACCCAACCAGTCCATTTGCAACCCCAAAGTAGATGCAAAAGCAGATGATATGAATGAATGTGATGCTCCGGTGTCGATAAGAACACTGGCCCATGATCGGAAGACTAGAAAGGTACCTCTGATCATGGAGGTGGTAGCAGCAGCATCGGGTATGACCGGTGCTCTAGAAGAACTGGGCTCTGTAAAAACGTAAGCTCTGACCGGTTCACTGCGGCTCTGAACTGCCGACTGCCTGCCCGACTGCACTGAAGCTCCTCCCTCTGCAAAATAGGACGTTTGAGCTCTAGGCTGTGCATACATTTGTCTCCCCTGGCCTGATGGAACAGTTAGTACGCCTGCTGTACTGCGCACACTCCCTCCTCCGGGGCAGTCCCTACGAATGTGCCCGGACTAACCGCACTCAAAACATATCACTGGTCCCCTCCCCTGCGCCTGTGACTGTGCCTGAACAGGCGCTGCACTCCTGCACTCGGCCGTACGATGTCCTAGCTGCTGGCATCTATGACAAACAAGCCCTCTCTGATTTGACCTTCCCGTTAAAGCTACGGGAGGCGTACATGTAGAAGACTGTGGTGAATACGACCCCACCGGATGAGAACTCGAACCAGATGTCAGTATACGCTTGTTCTCCCTGCACCCTTGATCCTGTGTTCGTCCCCTGCCCTGCTGACTCCTACTATCCCTGTCTCTGCGCGTCTCATTCAGAGTGTCCTCTACTTTCATAGCAGTCTCTACCAGCTCTGTAAAGACCTGCATCCTGAATGCTGCCACCCTGTCTCGGATAGCGGGCTTCAAACCCCTATCGAACCGTTTCGCACGGAACTCATCAGTAGGTACGATCTCTTGTGCAAACTTGGATAGGCTAGTAAACTCAGCCTCATACTCAAGCACTGTCATCGCCCCCTGCATCATAAATAGGAAGTCCTCTCTGTAGCAATCCCTCAGAGTCGCTGAAAAGTATTTCTGCAGAAATACCTTCGCGAATACATCCCAGGTGCCTGCCACTGTGGTTTTGACGAACTTCCACAACATGTGAGCACTCCCTTTCAGCTGGAAGGTGGCACATATAACCCTCAAATCATCTTCCTCAATCTAAAGCGAGTCAAGGATCCTGGTAACCAGCTCCAGCCACTCGGTGGCAACTGTGGGATTGGGATCCCCAGAGAAGGTAGAAGGGTCCAGACGGCGAAACTCGCGCATCGCAACCATCGCCCTCAGCTCAGGTATGGTCTCTCTCCCCTAGAGGCCTCAGCAAATTGCTGGATGGAGCTGACCATCTCACGCAACAGATCTCCCTCAGCAACAGGTCCTTGGGGTGCATTAGCATCCCCAACATTTGGGACTGGAACGTCCCTTTGGTAAGAACCACGGACACAACCTCGACCTCGGCCTCGTCCCCCTCGCGTGGACATAACTCTATACAAAAGCAACATAATAGGATAAGAATCCATACAACATGTTATTGCTAACGTAAAAGATAGATAAGCATGCTAATACATAGCCACGTAATATCATGTCATCACATCTCACATACCGAGGAGAACCGATAAGAAAAACTCGTCTATCTGGATAACCTACTCAGATTCTTTGCTAGAAATCACGTTCGCAAAATGCGTCTCTAACATGGATCCCAAGTGTGTTAATCCAAACGCCCGAAGGTAAGACTAATCAATCCTAAGGTCCAACCACCATACCCACGTATACACAATCATCATGCTGAATAGACTATCATGCTTATGTAAGAAAATTCATGAACACATGCAATCAAGCACACATGCATCCTCACAAGGTGATGTACCCTCTTTTCCATGGCTCAAAGGTATTCAAACCCAGAACTCTGATACCAAGTTGTCACGCCCCAAACATTCAGGTCACGCGAAAGCCCACCAAAACACCTATTTAAGAAAATAGGTTTCACAGTTGATAATTAAAATGTACAACATTTGGATAAAAAAATCCTCACAGTTCAACTCTCATAAAACTATAAATCATGCAATCTCATACATGAATAATAGTATGGCCTCAAGGCATACAAAACCAGCCTCAACAGGCGTCACATGTGAAAGTACATGTCTCAAAAAGGAAAACTATAGTAAGTCTTCCATCACCTCTGCAACTAGGTCATTTCATCATGCTCACCTGAAATGGTTTTACAGCAAAATTTCGCACCGTAAGCCAAAGTCCAATAGAACATAGACAGTAAAACTGTAAAGCAAGCTATACAATTATACACACACGGGCTCAACCACAGGACCCAAAAAAGTTTTCTTTCCAAAACCACAAATTTTTCGTCAGACTATCACGAGTCTCAAAAGGTTTTTTCTCATTAAAATCCACGTTTTTCATCCTTCAAACTATACATATCATCCTAACAGATATCATGCAACAGTTAAGGAAAAGTTATAAATAAACAGTAAGCTTGACTCAGACCACACAACTGAGGAGAATGATAAAATGTAATCCTATGTACCGACTCTGCCATGCAGACAAAGGTAATAACTATAGACTCTCATCCATTACCCTGAACCCACAGGCTTGGTAATGACAAGTTTTATACGGAGTCACGACAACGTACTCAATTTACGGGCAAAACCCGAGAGTATAGAGCACCCAACACAACCACTCAATTAACGAGACCTGAGCCCGAGGGTCCAGAGCACCCACACTCAATTTACGGGGACTAACCTGAAGGTACAGAGCACCTACGCTGTGCACGTTTTCGGACTTACACCGAGAAGTAATAGAAGCCCAACTCAACCAAATCCACTGTCACGGTACATTTATGGAGAACATTCAAAAACCCACCGTAACTCAACTACGAAAACCCGCAAAATGATTTATACTACACATGTATAAAAAGAGATCCAATGTGACGAATCGTAAACAAAAATAAAAATAAAATAATAATAATAACAATTAGTATTTAAAGCGACTCGAAATAAAATTCCAAACAAAATCTTATAATTAAATTTTAAACTGTATCTCAAAAACTTACAACAATTACAATATTAGTAATTAAAAATAAATATAAAAATATATTATATAGTTAGAAAATTTCTGTAAGAATTCTGACTATACAATAATTCATAAAAATATATTAAAAATTTATATCAAAGTTTTTAAAAATTTTACATCAAAAATTCTATGATTTATAAGTTTCAAGCCGCCGAACACTTGGCACCGTCAAAAGCATACCCACCATGCACTGAGACAGCTGTCCCAGTCTTGCGCCTATATATACTCGACGGAGGTTGCGCACTCACAGTCATCTGATGAGAGATACTCTGAGATGTTCACTTGAGAGATAATGAGCCTTATATAATAATATTATATTATATATATATATACACACGTTCTGAGACAGAAGCTTAGAGCTTGTTCTCCATCATGCTTCAAGCAGAAGCC
>JAULJZ010150318.1:0-10067 GCA_032270985.1 Heliamphora pulchella | reverse complement strand
CGGAGAGTACTACAGGCCACAAGAATGTGGCTTTGATACCATGAAGAAATTGAGAAGAGAAAATAACTGTATATTTTTTGTGTATTGAAATTGTACAATATATGACCTATTTATAGACGAATAGGAATAAACAAGAAAGGAAATACAATAAATAGAGAATAAAATCAATTTAGTATTCTAACAATGAGCTTTTTGATCCCATCTTTGTATTTATTATCTGTTACTTCTATTACTATTATAAAAGACAACACTTAGTGTGCACTAAAAAGTAAAGCTAACTCACATTTTTGGCATACTTAAATTGCCCTCCAAACAAAAAAATATTACGGACTACCTAGAACAAATTTCAATTAAAATAAGGGCAATGTAGGAAACGAAAACAGACTCAGCCCACGCAAAATAGTTTACCCATGATTTTGCAGTTGTGTGGTTAAAAACTTCTTTTTTTTGCACGACCCCATTTTTGTAAAGGCTGTAAAAACACTTTTTGTTGCATACTTGGAGATCAAAGACCAATTAAAGGAGGCGGTGGTGGTGGTGTGATCAATAAATAAACAAATAAGTAACTTCTGTCCTAAAGAACTAGTAATTTATTCAAGCCAGTTAAAGGTCAATTATCACTACCCCAATTGGCTTATGTTATTCATATTTATTGACTAATAAACAAAAAGGTTAATAAACAACTATCATAAAAAGGACAAATTTTAATACAATAATGTTTAAAAAAATGCACACAAAACTATCCAAAATCCGAAGGAAATGGCCAAGATTCGTTTAGAGTATAAATAAACAACTATAATAAAAAGTACAAATTTTAATAAAGTAATGTTTAAAAAAATACCCACAAAACTATCCAAAACTCAAAGTAAATGGCCAAGATTGTAAATAAACAACTATAATAAAAAAGGAAAAATTTTAATACAATAATGTTAAAAAAAATACCCTCAAAACTATCCAAAATTCAAAGTAAATTGCCAAGATTCGTTTAGAGTGTAAATGGTCAAGATTTGCTTAGGGCGTGGCTCACATCCTACTATATTTAAATACATCCCCTACACATCACTTTTAGGCTAAAATTCTTGATATATTTTTTAGGTTCATTAGTACATAGACATTTCAATTTCAATACAAAGTAAAGTGTAAATTAAAATTTAGTACAGTACTAATTATAATGTTATATAGCTTTGGAAAAAGATAATTACGCTGTAATGAAAAAAGTAGGTATCAGATCTAGCAACGCCAACTTTGAAATGGTTAGTCAGGAGTGGGAGTTTTTGGCCCTTGGAGCCAAAGCCATTCCTGGCCATTGGAGTGCGTTTTGAAGGAGCGAGAGGTAGAGCTGGTGGCAGGGACTCGGACACGTCCGCCTTTGAAGGTTCCATGTCCCAATTCCTGACTGATACAAAAACCAACAACTTAGCTTAGTGATAACACATGCAAATAAATAATAATTTCAGATACTGTTTTTTTTTTTGCAACAAAAAAAAAGAAAAAAAAAACTGCAACATTAACTAAATTTGATCAGTTTATTTTTTTAATTTTGAGTAAAATTTTGAGACTGTTTCATGAGTATCTATCTATTCTGAAAATTAGAGTCACGAATCATTATGTATGGTGCATATTTAAATTGGAAAATAGTATTCATTCTCCATTGGTAGGCCGGTGCATGATCAGAAAATAATACATGAATAAATGTGCAAAATATATTGATATATGTAAAAGTGGTAAACTTCACATTTAAAAGTGTATTAATGTTAAAAAACTTTATCCCAAATAAACTATTACTCACTATCAAGTGGGCAATGATTAGCGACAAAAATTTAAATTTAATGCAACATGAGCCAAATATTGGGTAAAATTTTGGGTAATCGTTTTAGATAAAACTTTCAGCTGGATTTGTTTTTCTTCTTTAAGCTAAAAGCCTAGGACAGAAGTTTGAAAACATGCTTTTTAGTCAGAGCAACGGCAGAGACCCAAAACCCCATTAAACAAGCCAATTTAAAAACACCAAAAAACTCAGTGCAATTTACAAGGTCAGCTTAAAAGCCTTAAACTTCAACCAAACAGCGTGGATTTTTTTTTTTTTTTTTTTGTCTTTTGCAGCCAAAAACTCAGAACAGTGCCCGCACTCGCATTGATAAAAGGGTCACGCATTGATAAATATTGATATTGAAAGTTCGAAATTCACTACTATTGGACCAATATTTAAAACACCGGTACAGAGATTAACCAAAGCTCAAAAACTCAGATATAGACCTATTAACCTAAATCCAACATAAAAATTTGGTAATAAAGCCTTAAAGTTAGAAATTTAAATGAAAGGTTGATTTAAAGCGAACATTGAAGTTGAAGCGTCAAACACTGCTCCGTATGACTAACTTGCTTATAAGTAAGTTTGACTAAGTTGATGAAATTAACTTTTTCATCTTTAGTAATTTTTTTTCATCATTTAGTTAAATTTTTATATTTTTTAAACTCCTCTCATTGAGACGAGTCGGAAAAGTAAAAATTTTTGATCAAAATATAAAAAAAATTAAGAAAAGACAAAAATAAGCAAAATAAATAAATAAAAATGTCAAATCAATAAGTTTATAAATAAAATAAACAAATAAGCAAGGTATGCCAAATGGGGCAGTAGCAAAAACCCATTCAACAATACATGAATATTCTTATTGTGTTCCACAAAAACTGAAGCAAACTAATGAACTATGATGCGTGAAACAATCACATTTGAGTCCCACAATACAATATATCGTGAGCCAATGAAGAGAATAAACCTATTTAGATTATTCTTTTTACGAGATCTATAGTTTGGTATTGGAATTTTTTTTCTAACTTTTGATTTTGTCAAATCAAAAGTACTGTTCTAAATTGGTATTACATATGGTATGCGAGATTTTAGTATTTCGATACTGATATTTATATTGTCCAATATTAATAGGTTCAATATCTGATCAAAAGCCACAGAATAAAAAAATAGAACAAATAAGAAATGAATAAAAAGGTGAAACCGTAAAAGCAGAGTAGAAAGTTGATCCAAACAGGACTTAAAAATTATTCTACACAGAAATACAACAGAAAGAACGATTCGGTTGCTTAAAACTGAAAAGAAAAATGAGCAAAACAACGAAACTATCTCTCACTAAGAATACCAACATCGGATCATATATGAAGCAAATAGTAGCACTGTAGCACTGTAGCACTGTTCTATCCTTCAAAGAGCGACGAGAACAAACAATGAAAACAAAGAGCGACGACAACACAAAACAAATGAAACAAATCACATTTGATTTGAGTGACAAAATACCATAAATCACTAGTCAATGAAGAGACTAATAAATCTGTTTGGATTTTTCCAAAAGTAGTGTTCCAAATATTTGTTTCTTTTCTCAATACCGATATTCATCAATCGATCACTATTCAATATTATGAGATTCAATCCCGAGACTATGATCAAATCATCCTACAGAGAAAATACAAGAGTAAGAACGATTAGGTTGCGTAAAACTGAAAAGAAAATGAGCAAAACAACGAAACTCTATCTTATCTCTCACTAAAAATACGAACATCAGATCATAGGAAGCAAACAGTAGAACTGTTTGATCCTTCAAAGAGCAACACGAGAAAAACAATGAAAGCAAAGATCAACACAAAACAAATGAATCAATCACATTTTAGTGACAATGTAAGACGTATACGGTTTTTAGTATCTCGATCGATATTTTTGCTTATCAGTGTATCATCAATCAGTATTGCCCAATATTATTAGATTCAATAGCAAGAACATGATTAAATCCACAGAATAAAATGCATGAAAAGGGAAAACCGTAAAAGCACAGTATAAAGTTGATCCAAACAGACCTTACAAATTATTCTACACAGAAAATACAACGGAAAGAGCTACTGGCCGTTTGCGTAAAACTGAAAAGAAGAATGATCAGCAAAACAACGCAAGAATGAGAACATCGGATCATAGGAAGCAAATAGTATTACTGTTTGATCCTTCAAAGAGCAACGAGAACAACCAATGAAAGCAAAGATCAACACAACGAATGAAGCAACACAAAACTGGAAAAAAGAAGAAGAAAACAGCGAAAACATGTACCTGATCTTCTTCGACAGATGAACACGAAGAAGAAGAAGGCGCGACAGCGGAAAAGAGAGAGAGAGAGAGAGAGAGAGAGAGAGGCTGAAACCCTAGAAAGGTAAAGAAGGTGACGATAGAGTTTCTGCTGCGGGAAAACACTACGAGTAGTGGCGGAAACGGAAAACACGACTATTTGTACGATGGGATTTTATGCTCTTTTTTTGCCCGGGTATTACCCCGCACATTCACTAAAATTCCTAGAATCACTCGTCGCCGACATTAATAAAGTAAACTCCATCTATATTTTTTTTATTTGGCAATAATAAATAAACTCAACTCTTTCACCTCCCATCATAAATGCTCCCATAATTGTCCCAAATCACACTCGTCGGAGTACTAATTAATGGTACAATCATTTAAAAAATAATAATTTAATCTAAAATTTTATTTTGACAATTTATTTGAAAATAGATCTTAGAAATTTTTTTTAATAATATTTGAAATTTTTATACCATCAAAATATTTTTTATGAAATTTGATATCATTTAATACTTGGTTGATTTTTTCCAACAGTATAACACCTATTTAGGAATATTTATGGAGATTTTATCATTCTATTTAATTTCAATTTTAAGATATCTCATGATTTTATATTTGCTTCAACATATTATAGTAGGGAAGCACACATGGATCAATTTGGTTCGATTCCGTACTAAATTTAGGATCGAGCCAATTTTTATCGATTTTAATTTTTTGGACTAAGAACCAATCCAATCATATTGTAGAACCAAAACAAACTAAATAAATAAAAATCGGGTTGATTCGGTTTGGAACCATAGTTCCATGAATTTTAAAAATTATTTTGCGCGCCTGAAAAAAATCACTATGCATAAGTTTTAAAATTTTGAAATAGATAGTAAATAAAAACTAAAACTCATACATTATAATAAAAAATATGAAATAAAAGTGTAAATAATTATTTTACAATCTATTTACTAAAAGAAATGACAAATATCTAATAAAAAATTCATAAAAATAAATAACATATAATAAATAAATAACAATTAATAATAATTATCTAATCTAATAATTCTTTTTTTTTTCTAATTTGTAAAGTTAGAAATTTTTTTATTTTTTTTATATGAATCTTACAATAATTATAAATGTTATTTAATGGTTAATATATATATATATATATATATATATCAATGTTTGGATTGGGTCGGATTAATCCTAAACTAACCCAATAACCGAACTAATATTAACGGTTTACAATTTTTTAGAACCCAAGACCAAATTAATTACTTGTAAAAATCGAACCAACCCAACCCATAGAGATCAAATTAATTCGATTTTCGGGTTTCTCGGGTCTTTTGTGCACCTCTATGTTATAGTAATATAATATAGTTGGAAACGAAATGCTTTATATGGCAGATTAAATTTCAAATTTATGGTAATAAATGATACTAAATAGATAGGATCATATTGTATTATATTCTCAGTCAAAACTATTTTTATGATACAAATTTCAAAAATATATTGTATTACATTGTTCTATTACACAGATTTTCGGGTTACAAGTTCCAGAGCGAAATTACTTCTAAAAAATATCAAATCTTGTTTATATAAGAAAATATGAACATATAATCAATCTCTTTATCATAATTTGTTTTATTCTGTTAACATTTTATCACTTTTTGTCACAACTTATTTTATCATGTTAACATATTTTTATTTCTAAGTAAGTCATCTTATCATATTCTTATATTCTCACAAGTTGTCGGCATATGAAAAAATATGAACATATACTTATTCTATGTATCACAAATTATTTTATAATGTTAACATATTCTCACTTTTAATATTACTTATTTTATCATATTTATATATTTTTACTTTTAAATAAGTTGTCTTACCATGTTCTCACATTCTCACAAGTTGTCGGTATATGCACATACATCAAAAGGTATATTTTATCAAACAGAATAATCTCATTAATATTCTCATTTTCGATAAAATAAATTCTATTTTCGATTTTTTTTCTGCATGGTTACAATTTAACTTTCCACTAATCATTTAAAGTGCAAAATATAATACAAATAAGACCACGATACAACTAGCAAAAATAGATAATTTATAATGCAAACAAGTTCATGAAATGATTATTTCATAAAATGCTATTTTCTACAATACACAGACCTTCATATAAGTAAGATTTGATATTTTCTGAAAATGATTTTACTCTAGAACTTGTAATTCGAAAATTTGTGTAATGAAACGATGTAATACAATATATTTCAAAATCTGTGTAATGAAATAGTTTTAACTGAGAATGTAATACAATATGATTTCATCTATTTAGAATCTTTTATTACCATAAATTTGATATTTAACCTTCCATATAAAATATTCCGTTTTCAGGTATATTATATTACTATAACATGCTGAAACAAATATAAAATCATGAGAAATCCTAGAATTAGAATTAAAAGGAACGATAAAATCTCTAAAAATATTCCTTAACATGTATTATAACATTGAAAATAAAATCAATCGAGTATTAAATAATATTAAATTTCATAGAGAACATTTTGAGGGTATAAAATTCTTAAAAATTATTAAAAAGATCACATGAGATAACAGTTCAAAGTATAGAATCTATCCACAAATAAGTTGCGAAAATAGGACCATAAGCAAATTATCCCTTTAAAGGAAGATAAATAATATTTGTAACAATAATGTTAGAGATACTAACTTATTATAGCTACTCTCATAAGTTTTTAAATCTTAAAATCTAAATTATTATAAAGGTAATTTTGAAATAAAAAATATGGTTGGTTTCGAGAGGCTAAAAAAGGGTATTTTCTTTTAATAATAGTATAAATAAATATATATTAAATATGTTTTAATTTTTTTATAACAATTAAATAGGTTTAAAAATTTTCAATTTTATTTATTTAAGATTCTTAATAATAAATGGTGTTTATTGGAATTTTGCTAAATAATTAAAGCAAGTAAAAATTCTAAACTTGACACTAGTAATAAAAATTTATGTTTATTATCAGTTCTTTCTCCCGAGTTGAGACCTATCATTTATATAGACTAAATCTTTGTGAGTTACGAGGTGAAAAGTTCATAATGGGGAAAAAAATATATTACGGGTGAAAAAAATAGTAATCGAGACAAATAATTTTCACAGTCCAAAATCAAAAAAATAAAGAGTTTGAAAATATTAAATAACTAGAAGCTTAAGCCCAGTAAGAATATACATTTATATTAAAATTTCAAAATAAAAAATACATGGAGTAATGATTACTTTTTTTTTATTATTGTAGTAATTATAGGTTATATTTGTAAAAGACGCAAAATTAATTTATCTTTCATATGAATTTGAAAATATATGATTATTTTTAGATTTTTCGTATTAATTTGTTGAGAATATTTTTTTAAAAAAATTTGAACATCGAAAAAGACCTTACTGGTGCAATATTAGGACCAGCAGGGGATGCTATTATTTAGGGAGAAGAGAAATTACATAATACAAGGGTTTGGCAAGCAGCCAAATGCGGCCTAACACCCAATCGAAAACGTTCATACACAGTGAGATTGTATTGTGAGACGATGCCATTTTCATAATTCCATTGCATCGTTAATCTCAGCTCCTTTTGGTTTTCTAGATCCGTAAATCAGCTTGATCCCGCCCCAATCCCTTCGCTTTTGTGCTTTATTTTCCTGAATTTCATGGCCCTAACTTCTCGAAGTTTGAAAATAAATATTTTTGTTTGAATCTCCGGCTTGGCGCACAGCATTTTGATCCAATAATAAGCTACCCTCAGTTTTATCAGATCCATCATGCCTTCCCAATCTTTCTGAGCTTTCTTAAACGCTATCTTATTTTGTTCCAACCAAATAGACCAGACGATTACAAAAAATAGAGCTTTCCATAGTTGCCTCTCGAAGCCCTTAATTGGAGCCCTAAACCACCATTCTGACAGAACCATAAGGGACTCTTGTATTGTCCATTCCATTCCCCACCAGTTCAAAGCTTCACTCCATGTTCTCCAAGCGAAATGGCACCTTACTAGCAAGTGATCCACAGATTCCATTTCAGCCCTGCATAGGAAGCATTTTCCACTGTTTGCGGCTTGGAGAGTTTTTCTCTTTGCTAAAGCTTCATTTGTCGCAATTCCCCCCCAATAATGATTTTTCAGAAGAAGATTTTACATTTTGGGGGGACTGGATTTTTCCAGATTGAGTCAACATTTTCCAAGAGTCTTTTCGTCCCAGTATCGAGCAAACGTAAGAAAGACCTTGCCGAAAAGCTTCCATTAGGTTCATCCTTCCAGGACATCTTGTCCTTCTTTTCTGGACTTAGAACTGTTGGAAGAAATATAACGTCATAAAAAACATGTTCGGTAGTCCATAAAATATATTTTTATTAATTTTTAACAATTACAATAAATAAAATTTACAAAAATAAAATTGCAGAAAATAATATGAACAGAATTTGCCAACCGAGTCCTACAAATGCAGTTTCCTTAAGAATGATTTACCGCCTACCGAGGGTGTTGTAGGTTTTCCACCGGCGTCACTCTCCTAGGATAAAACGGTTGACCCGAACGTTGGAACACTACCAAGGATCGGTTACGAACGTAACCCGTCTGTCTTTCTCTATCTCATAACAGACTATCAGAATTTGTATCTCTCTTTCTCTTCTCACTGTATTCTGTATCCACTTTCTTCTTGTCTATGTGTTTTTCCGTAATACAACAGGATACAACAGAAGTCTCTTTATATAGAATTTCTCTCATGGAGAGTTATACCAGAATTGAATTGGCAATTGAATGGTCAATTCAATTGTCAATGGAATTCTGGTATTGAATCCAATTGAATGGTTTGAATTCAATTGCCAATTGAATGACCAATTTAATTACTAATTAAATTTAAAAAATAAAACCAATTAAATTCAGAAATTCCAACAACTTGTTTCTCAAGTATACTAAGAACTAATAGTCACTTTTGCTTATGTCATTCAAAAAGCCGTCTCCTGATTATACTGCCCCCCATTTGGTTCAAAGAGCTGGACTGTGTTGATACTTTTTGAACTGATTGGAGATATATATCCTTCTTCTTAGCAACATATTTTAATTTTTTCATGTCATTGATTTAACAAAATAATTTGATGAGAGTGTATTTTTTTAGAAAATGTATTTTTGTGCGTTGGATTTGAGTTTGGATAATCTTTCAATATATGTTTAGTAAATTTAACTCGTAAAAACTCATAAAATAAGAAGAGAATGAAGGATATATCTCAATAGTTTGGTGTCTTGTCCAAATAAATAGAGATATTAAAATATAACGAGTGATTAAAATTAAATCAAGTGTTCACCATCACTTTCTAGAAAAATTCTTACCTCTTTTCAAAAGTAATCTAGAGTTTTTTGGTATAATTTTTATATGTACATATGGTATTTACAAACGATACATAATTTCAAAATTTCTCTAGATTTGTTTTTGAAAATTTTTACAAACCTTTAGTACCTTACTTATTCTAAGGAGTTTTAGAAAATTTTGTGAAATATGAACTCGGCATTCACTTCATGATTAACTATTTAATATTTTTTGTTTTTGTTGTTTTATATTTTTTTTATATTTTTTTTAAAGTGTAAACAACCTCAATAAGACGATCCTTGGTTAAAATTCCATAAAGCATATAATACATTGACGACAACGGTAAAATAAAGACACTCAATTATTTAATTTTAATAATTTTAAAATAAAATAAAAATAATATTAATAATTATTTAATTAGCCAATTCTATGGCACCTAATTAAAAATATGAATTTATTAGTTTAGAATGTTAAATGTGGAGATATAGTGTATTTTTTGAAAGATGTATTTTTATGTATTAAATTTGAGTGTGGACATCTATTCATTCAAAATATATATTTAAGAAAAAAAAAAGATATTTTTAAAAAC
>JAULJZ010150317.1:0-10067 GCA_032270985.1 Heliamphora pulchella | reverse complement strand
AACACATAACATGCACAAAACAATTCAATCGCAAACCCATGCAAGCACACAATTCATGCCGTGTAGTGGTGCCTAATGCCATAAAAAAAGTCACACCTACAGGTCATCGTTATTCCCACGGCTCTTAAGCATTCGAACCTAGAGCTCTGATACCATTTGTAATGCTCCGAACACTGGGTACCCATGGATACAACCCAAATTATTCCACATGAAAGCTATCAACAATGACTTTCTTAATAACAACACTTTATTTCCTTTAAGCAATCGTAAAGAAAACATTTTATTCTCACGATATACACATGTACCACAAAGGCTAAACAAAATTTTCAACTTTAAACAGTTCATTTACAGCACTGGTATTATTACAATTATCCACTTCACTTTCTGTACAATCATAATGTAAAAACAAAGAAATATTAACTCTTCCTCATAGCCTTTTCCCCACATGCATCCTCTGTCGTGGTATCGTCCTGGATTCTCAAAACCCGATTTTTCATGAAAACTAAATCACATTTAATCTTTGAATGTAAACCTTCGTGGGCTCTCACCGCAAGACCGCAGCCCCTCATTATTATGCATGAACCTTCGTGGGCTCTCACCGCAGGACCGCAGCCCCTCATTATGCGTATTCCACAGTTCAAATTTTTCACTTTATCATCAAAACAAATTTGGTTCAAGTATTTGAAAATGTCTTTCATATCTCATGCATCCTACATCATTACTTCAACATGAAAATTCTCATAATTCTCATATGATTAAGCAATGTCATCACGCTTCATCACAAGATTAAATCTATTAGTATACATCTCATTTGAAAAGGAAGCACCCATCTTAGATATATATATAAATAAATATAAAATCCATTTAGTCTTTTCATCCATGCCTCACCACAACTACCCCACTTCATATCCCAAACTCGCCTGAGTTTAGTTTATTATTATCATTCTTATTATTATTCTTTTTCTTTTCCAAAGAAACAACAAATTTAAAAATGCTTCCAAGGGATCCAACCGAGGGTTTAATCAATGTAAAAAAATAAGTATTTTAGGAAATTAGGACCAAGGTACCCAAGATCCAAACCTTTAAGGAAAACATCAAAACTTTGAAAAAAATTGACCCAGACCGCTCGATCGGTGAGAAGACTGCCCAAGCAGTCTCTCACCTACACCAAAGAACCGAGAGTGCCAAAAGACCGCCCAATAGACCGCTTGAGTAGTTTATCGATCGGTCGTGCTCCTGATTCGTTTTCAAGTCCAGAAATTTTGTTTTCAGGCCTTAAAGGAAATTTCACACATTTTTTTTGAAGAAGAAACCCCTCGGGGCGTAAAAGCGGGTTTGAAATAAAAACCAATCAAAAACCTTTAAAACCTTGCTTAACCCTTTCTTGAAAAACTTCAACATTTTCTCTAAATTTCATTCACATAGACCATATTACATCGACTAGCTCTAGATCTTTAAATTAGTCAAAGTACTAAGTTGTTCATTGTTTATCTAATCAAATCACCTTTCACCAAGTAACAACTCAAAAGCTTTGATTCCCAACATAACCCTTCAATGTAACAAATCAAAACTTTTCGATTTGTTCATTTTCCATGAATTTCATACATCCTAAAAGCTTGACATAATGTTCATATAATCAAATTTTCCCAAAACCTAACTCAAATCTCCAACTCATATAGATATCAAACTAGGGTTTACTCTACTCAACATTTATCAACACAAATCATAACAAATCACATGAGAGAGTCTAGATCCTACCTCAAAGAAGATCCTCCATCAAGAATCAAGCCCCGCGTGAACTCCAAGTCGCCAAAGCCCATCACACGCAACTTCAAATGAGCTTCTAACGTATATCTACGCTCTCCAACGGCCGCTTGCGAAAGGAAATGGAAAGATCTTCACCCCCAACGAACATGGAAACTCTCATGGACCTCCAAAACTAAACCGTTGATCACTCCTAAGCTTTTAGAGAGAGAGGATAGGAGAGAAAATAGAAAAACCAGCCTAAAAACTGACATAACCTCTGCCCGTCATAGACCGCTCGATCGGTCTTAGGACCGCTCGATCAATCTCTGCTGCGACTGTACTTTTGGTCCGACTTTAAACGAGCATATCTCCATCATCCGACTTTAAACGAGCATATCTTCTTGTGCTCAAACTGAAGCCCCGGAAGTCTACTTTCCAATGGTTCAAACCTCATCCCAAAATGAATTTTTCAGAAAATGTTATTACTAAATTAGTGAAGGTATGTCACTTTTCTTTTTACACTTTTCACATATTTTTGTCCAAATATCCATTAGAACGTCATATTTTTCCTCTAACATACCTTTCATCAGTACCCAAGCCCAAAATATCACCAAGCTCAAGTTTTAATTCTTACTCCTATAAACACTTAATCATTCCTTAAAATAAAATGGGTCGGGGTATCACACCATATGTCAAAATTTAAATTTTTAAGACTTTTTGCTGTACTAGGGGCAAAATGGTCATTTTACCTTATTTATGAGAATTTTTGATTTTTAACTCATTACTTCATGATATTTACTTCATTTAGAATGCTGGGAGACTCTCTGGGTGCTAAGATTTTGTTGCCTGAGTTTTGGACCTTTTTAGAGTTTTCGGGCTGAACTTAAGGTTTTCGATTTGAGTTAGGGTTTTAAACTTCTTCTGTGTTCTATGGTCTCGTGGACTATCCGTCACTAATACTAGGGTTCGAGTAGGGTCTTTACACAGGTCGCTATTAACAGGTTTATCACAACTAGGGTCTGTATCGGGTCATTACCTATTTAATTTCTAATTTTTAAACACCAATTAGATAACAATATTTTCTACAACTTTCATGTTTAACACTAAAGTTAAATCTTAGGAAAAAAAGGTCATTTATTTAATTTAAATTAAAACCGTTCAGCACTTTACAGAGAAAAATGCAAACTTTAAGCCTATGTTTGCCACGGTTTTAGGGCATCAATTCAAGGGCTATGGGTCTAATTTTTTGGGAGCTTTTAATTAAAGGTGTCCCTTACAAATTTCACGTTTTGTGCTAGGGCAAGCCATTTGGAAAAAGTTAGTGATTTTGGCCAATTTATAAATAGGTTCAGTCAGCCTAAAAAGGGTCTGCAAAATAAGTTTTCAACAGAGAATGCTCAAAACTTTTAGGGTATCATCTGCAGGTATTTAAACCTGATTTTTTCTCAGTATTTAGTGTAACATGGTAGCTACATTGTTCATGTTTACCACTGTTGGATTTGGTCAGATTTTTACAGTTTGGGGTTTCGGCTGGCGCTGTTTGGGGAAGAGAAATCTAATCTTGTATTAATTTTGGAGTTTAAATTGTATTTTAGTATCATTTTGCGCAAGAAAGTGCGTAAAATATTAATTTTATGTATCTTTTTGGTATTTTATCGTACTAAAACCTATTATATTAATGTGTTTATAATTAATTTAGTCTTCTCATGAATTATCATAATTTTCATAGCAATTAATTAAATAGGTATAGGTTTTTAAGTCAATTTAAACTAGTTTGACAAGAATTGACTTTTTAAATTATTTATTATGTAGAGACTTTAAACAATAATTTGTTTGCTTTTGTTGACCTATATTATTATATTATTATGTATATTACTTGTATAAAAAGTATTAGGTCATAATAATACTTAATTTATATAACTTTTTCTCATTTTTAAGCTTAAAAAGGAAAAAAGTAACTTTTCGAGCACAATTGCCAAGGTGGCCAGCCATGCAAGGGTATTTTTATCATTTTTGTTGTTATTTTGTTGTTTATTATTTAATTGTATACAAATATCTGATTTTGGATGTCTATGTATCAAAATTTGTGTTTTGAAGACTTTTTGAAATATTAGGAGCAAAATAGTTATTTTACCCTAATTATGAGAATTTTTAATTTTATATTTTATGTTATTTTCTTAATTTAAGCTGTCATGAGTCTTTTCTGAGTATTAGAGCTTTGCCTCTAAGTATTTGATCTTTTAGGGTTTTCGGGTTGAGTTAGGGTCTCCCTCCTTCTAGTGACCTAAGATTTTATCAACTAACCGTCACTAATACTAGGGTTTAGGCTAGATCGCTCTACGGGTAGTTACAGTCCGAGTTGTTATAACTAGGGTTCGGACCGGGGTGTTACAATCTACCTCCTTAAATAACTTTTGTCCTCGAAATTTCGTATCGTACGTTATCGTGTGAATGGTTGGGGATGATTTACTAGAATTATGCTTTCTCATCTTGGCTTTCTCACTTTCATGGTGCTGTCTTAGAGTTTCTGTTAATGAAATTGCTTTTCTTCCGGAGTACATAGCTTTAGATCTCTACTGAACCCTCTTTGATGTTATATCCTTGTATTCATATACAACTCAGGGTAACTCGGTTGTTTGACAGGGCATTTATATTGGCAAATGTGTAAGGTAATCTTTCGTTGAAATTACTTGTTACTCGGTGTCAGGGTTTTCACGTTGTTCTCGATAAAGTCCATAACTCCCAGGTCTAATGGCATAAGGGTGTTGGTACACTCAACGTGCACGCTCTACAAACATAGTCCAATTGCATGTGATATTTTAAGGCTGTATCATTGCTTAGAGTTTACTCCAGAATCAAATAATATTCTCTCTAAGGTATTGAATAGCACGGACATACCTACTATGACTTGTATACCCTCCCTCTCACACTTTTGCAAAGTGAAGATTTATTCTCCCACTGGTTAGCTTTCGTTGCCATTCTTGGCGTTTCTCAATCTTGTTCCGTTGCTAGGGCCCTCTTAAGGCTTTTGGTTCCTATCAAGGGGTGATCTTCCTTTCTCACTCTGCCAATTTACAATAGGACTGGTAGCTTTGATTGGCTGTTGGCGCTCTCCCAATTGAGGTTGTGGTTGTTTCTATTGTTGCCATTGATTTTCCCAATCCTTCTGTCCTAACTGTGGACATTGTGACTTTTTGTACCTTGGATGACCGCATTCATAGCAGAGCCTAACCTTTGAAGGTTGACTCCTTGCAAGCCTTGGATTGTTAGTAGGGTGGTACGTCTTTTTAGGAATAAATTTCCTTTTGTTCCTCAGTGGTCCTCCTCCTTGATTATCTTCTCCAATTCTTTTCGGGCAGTGTGTCATCTTATGTTCTGGCTGGTTGCACCTATGACAAGTTCTACAATTGGTTGTTGTTACTTTGTGGCCTTAATCCAAACCTCTATTATTCAAGAAAAATTCTTCTTCTCAAGTGTTGCAGTATTCTGTACCCTTAGGTTCGATAAGTACCATGATCCTTCCTGGGGTGCATTCTCTCGCGATCGACCCAAATTGGCTGTTAGATCTTGCAAGATTCGTGCTAGGCTCGGAACATCCACTTCCTCCTTGGTTCCATTTACTCTCACGGAGCTCTTGTGGTTCTGTCTTTGTTCTTGCTGTTAGAGGCAATACTGTCAACATCATTATTTTTGAAAATAATTTTGGGTAAAAAGTTAACTGGACGGGCAAACGCCGAAACGGGCTCCAGATAAAACTTTTGACGAAGAATGATCAAAATAAAATCCGTGCAACAAAAGTTAATTAAGATGAAGCTAATCTTCAACTACGACTTGATTTCGAGTTGAAGCTCTAGTCAGATTTTCTACTGTATTCCCTTACGCGATCCTCAAACGTAGTGTGGGTTACGATCCTCCGAGAACTCGTACCGACAGAATCCTAATATATTTAAGTCTTTGAAAGACAAAAATAATATCTCAATAATGATATTAAATCATTAAAAACTCGTTCAGCCTACCCGCATATATATAGGGCTACAGTAGGGACCTAGGGAGTAATTATGAGTTAGACTTCTAGTGGAATACAGACACCTACTAGAAGTTTCTATAATTATGGAAAGACGCAGCGGTTTTTGCAATTTTCATAAAACACTGAATTATAGTTCACACCACTAAATAACTATAATTGCACTCTTACCCAAAATCTCAGGACCTTCTTGCATTGAGCTCCTATTATTAAATACTTATAATTTCTCCCCATGTTAAGATTCTCAATACCTGCCAATTAAATTTAATTATTGAAAATTTAATTTAATCGGCATCTTGATATTCTTTAAGCCATTCCGCTTAAGTTATTTGACCGTCGCATAATCAAATTCACCTGTAGAGTTTTGCCAAGTTAAAATTTATAGGCATCCTTAAGGGGGTATCGTCAATCCCGATGTTTCGGGACGTGAATTCCATCAATAATTAATATTTTTCATATAATTAATGCCGCTATCCAAATCACCAGGAATATAGACCCATATAAGATCGCATCCTCTAATGAATCAAAACAACGAATATTAAATATAACAAATCAATAATTATTTCAGGATTAAGAGGATAAGCACTATTCATAATAATCTTGGGGTGTTAATTAATTTATATAGTCAGTATAAAATTAATTACCCCAAATATCCCATTCAATACCACACAAAGTGTACTAACACACAGAGTCGGAACAATAGACGACGCTATTATCTGTTCCCTGTATCCAAGGCAAGCGTACTAAAACTCTGTGTTACAATCGTACCGATGGTATGTCCATTTTCATCTAAACTGTGAACATAAAACTTATATTCTGCAAGAACCTAAAATCTAATCTTCTGTGTGCAAGCCATACTCTACACACCAGATTAAATATTATACAGAATATCGGACATCCATACATATCAAAAAAATGATATGCATGCATTGTTCATAAAGATTCTCATAAAATGAAAATTTTAATTTTATTTAAAAAATAAAATTAAATACTAAAAATAGGATTTTCAGTATACCAACCCTAATAATCTCTCACTTATACTCAAAACCATACTGCCATACATCTGACTCCCATGCTCTCTACATGACTATCAAAAGTCTTAGCCGATAAACTCTTTGTAAAGGATCTACAAGGCTGTCTCCTGATGCAAGCTCTATATCTGACTAAAAATCTAAGTCTGTGTACCTCAAAAGTATTAGACTGTCTGCCTGGTAAAGCAACATATAATCATTAGTCCTTTTTAGGTACTTGATTATATTCTTTACCACAGTCCAATACTCCTGTCCTGAATTAGACTGATATCTGCTAACCATGCCAACGGCAAAGCAAATGCCGGGTCTAGTGCAAAGTATAGCATACATGAGGTTACCTTCTACCGAAGCATAAGGAACCGCCTTCAACTTCTCTATCTCATCAAGTGTCTTAGGACACTAATCCTTAGATAGAGTAATTCCATGTCTGAAAGGGATAAACCCTTTCTTGGAATCCTGCATGCTAAAACGAGAAAGAATATCATCGATATATTTTGCTTGTGATAAGCCCAACATCCTTTGTTTTTGATCTCCCACAAGCTTGATCCCAAGGATGTGACTGACTTATTCCAAGTCTTTCATATCGAATTACCCAGATAACCATACTTTAACCGTGGATAATGCCCCCACAATGTTTTCGATGAGCAAGATATCGTCTACATAAAGTACTAGGAAGATCACCACGCTTCCGTCATGCTTCTTGTACACACAGAACTCCTCTAGACTTTGATCAAAATCATAAGATTTTATTGCTTGATCAAACCAAGTGTTTCAAGACCTCGATGGCTGCTTAAGTCCATAAATAGATATCTTAAGCTTGCACAACATGTGCTCCTGGC
Organism: Heliamphora pulchella; assembly: GCA_032270985.1. Classification (NCBI taxonomy): domain Eukaryota; kingdom Viridiplantae; phylum Streptophyta; class Magnoliopsida; order Ericales; family Sarraceniaceae; genus Heliamphora; species Heliamphora pulchella. The sequence continues at coordinate 2,427 of JAULJZ010150317.1, read as the reverse complement.
ACTTTGCAATAAATTTATCTTGTTGTATCATATAGATACACTTGTCAAGACTTCCGTTAAGGAAAGCTGCCTTGACATCTATTTTCTAGATTCGTAATCCAAATGACCGACAATAGATAAGAGAATCTGGATGGACTTAAGCATGACTACCGACGAAAAGGTTTTCTCATACTCAATCCCTTCTTTCTAAGTGAACCCTTTAGCAATAAGCCTAGCTTTGAAGGTTTCAACCTTCCCATCTGCTCTTCTCTTCTTCTTGTAGATCCACTTGCAGTCAATTGGTTTTATCCCTTTGGGTGGTTCTACAAGTTCTCAAACCTTATTGGAATACATAGATTCCATCTCTAAATTCATAGCCCTTTACCAAAGATCTGTATCTTTGTCGTGTAGTGCTTCATTATTGTTACAGGGCTCGGTATCCAGTTCTGTCGGGATCCTATCAAAAGACTCTCCCAAGAACATATACCGGTTAGGTTGATGAACAACCCTCCCACTACGACGAGACACTCCCTATGTCTGTGAACTAGCAGTAATAGGCTGTGCAAAATTTGAACCATGTGCATTAGCACCCTGTTCTTGATTTGCACCTGTCCCGATAATCTTTCCACTACGACTAGATAATGGAATATTAGTGACATGTGATTCCTCTTTCGTTTTATTGGTATTTTCTCTCAGTTCTTTCAGAACAATATTACTTTTGGACCTGTGATCCATAATAAAATCATCTTTCAAGAATCGGGTATTGGTGCTAACAATGACCTTATGATCCTTAGAATTATGAAATAGACCACCCTTCGTTCCGTTGTGATATCCCATAAAGAAATAGACTTCCGTCCTCGGTTCCAACTTACCCACATTCCCTTTCAGCACATGTGCTGAATACCCCTAAATTCGAATCAGTTTCAGACTAAACTTACGCTTGGTCCACAATTCTATGAGAGTAGAAAGTACTGACTTAGAAGGTACCAAGTTTAGAATGTAAATCCCCAAAATGAATCTGGTAAACCTGATTAACTCATCATTAACCTTACCATCTTCATAAGAGTCCTATTCCTTCATTCTGCTACACCATTCTGCTGTGGAGTGGTAGGTGCAGTCAACTGGGATGTAATCCCCTCTGATGACAAGTAGTCCTTAAACTCTCCAAAGAGGTATTTCCCACCACGGTCGAATCGTAGTGATATGATACTTTTACCTATACGTTTCTCCGTCTCCGCCTTGAATTCTTTGAATTTCTTAAAGAATTCAGATTTACGATGCATCAGGTAAAGGTATCCATCCCTTGAGTAATCATCAATGAAACTGAAGAAGTACTCAAATCCACCTCTAGCCCAGATTATCATAGGACCACACACATCAAAATGAACCAGCTCCAACGATTCTTTACCTTCTAAGCAAGATTCGTAGACTGAAAGTGCCTCCACTTCTAATGAACTCAAAGGTCCATCTACTACCAATCTATTCATCCTTTTTAGATTAATATGACCCAAGCGTAAGTGCCAAAGAAACGTTTGGTTCATTAAAGAAGGAAACTTTCTCTTATATGGTAATATAGATGTGTTACTCGTTTCAATTAGTTGCAGTGTAAAAGAGATTGGATTAATAATATAAAGATCATCCACCAATGTACCAGAACAGATAATCCGTTTAATATTCTTAATAATCACAGAATTATTAAAATAAACTAAATATCCGTCTTTAGCCAATGCAGAAACGAAAACTAAGTTTCTTCTTATGGCAGGTACATAAAGACAATCTCTCAATATTAAAACTCGATCTCTACCAAAACTGATAGTGACATCTCCTACTGCAACTGCTGTTACATTTTATTATTGCCCATATGCAGGTAAATCTCCCCATCACTAAGTTGTCGAATTTCTTGGAACCCCTACAATAAATTGCAGACATGATTAGTGGCTCCCATATCTACACACTAGGTACTGGTAGATAACACTACTAAATATGTTTCTACAATCAGTGAACAGAAATTATCCTGTTTCTTCTGCCTTCTGAGAAATACTGGACATAGTTTTTTCCAGCGTCAAGTCTGGTTACAGTGAAAACATCTGCCTTTCGACTTTTTCACACTAGTCTGTGGCCCACTAGCTACCCTAGAAATTATGTCTCCCTATTTTTTCATTTTTTTCTTCTTCATGCCTTTCGATCCAGATGAAGAACCTTTTTTCAAAAACAAACACATTTCCTAGTATTAAAGGAATACCAATTGTAGTTAAAGCTATATCCAAGTTACATTTTTAGTCAACAAAATTTGATCACATACATTTGTTTTATTTGAGTATTAAAGCAAGTGGGTTGAATTCCATTTTAATCCTGAGAATTACATAATTAAAAAACCATTAATTATGATGAGCAAAATTTTGAATTCATTTTAATTTGGTTCCCTCTACCATTTTAAAATTAATTCGC
>JAULJZ010150316.1:0-10068 GCA_032270985.1 Heliamphora pulchella | reverse complement strand
AATAGAATTAAAAATAAAAAAATAAAAAATACAAGTAAAGAATTAACAATAAGTATAATATTTTTTGTATTTTAATTCTATTATATTGTTAAAAAATAAAATTTATACACATATTTATATATTAAATATATTTAAGTTACTTAATCAGGGGCATGACAGAAATTATAAATACCAATTCCTATCCGTTACCTAACGAATGTGAAAAAAATTTATACAAAATAAAACAAAAAAAATGAGAGCAAGGTACGGACGAATAAAATTACCATCCCTATTGGAACTAATTGTTAAAGCTCCAGTCTTCGAACCAAAGAAGATTCATTTGGCAGCTCCGTTGGATATAAAATACTTAGTTTGTTTGTTCAAATATAAAATAAAATATATAAAAAATATTTTATCTCTTTTTGATATTTTATTGAGAATTTATATCTTTCGTTATATACTCCAAATAAATAGAGTCCGGTGGTGGTGCTAGGATGGAGGGATATAAACTATAAAGTCCGGTGGAGGCGATATATATATATATAAATTTAAGAGAAATTTAAGATTAGGTCTTCTTTTTTGTACTAAAATTAGTTTTAGTTCCATTCAATCTTTTCTATTAGGATTAGTCATGTCTCAATTTTAATTTTTTGAAATACCTTTAAATCATATCTTTAGAATTTTTTTTGATCAAATCCCTTCCTATTCGGGAATCAAAAATTCTATCCCATAAATCTCTTCCAAAATCTCTCTCCAAAATTTCGCGCCATAATCACCACAACCTTAACTCTATTGTCATCTTCATCCTCAGTCGTCGTCGTCTTCATCATCGACGTCGCAAAAATATAACATTAAATCATGAAATATATTCTGAAAATTGCACTGCTGTTTCAACGTATCATTTTTAGTATAACTGATAAATGTATCAGTAGAATACAGACAGAAAAGCACACTGTTATTTGAACTGATAATTGTATCAGTTGAATATGTATTCTGAAAATTGCACTGTTGGAATAACTAATAAATGTATCAATAGAATACAGATTTAGAAAAATACACTGTTATGTGAACTGATAATTGTATCAGTTGAAACATAACATATTCAAGTACTCTGATAAACGTATTAGTTGTATCTGAATACATGAAATGCCACTTTCTGTTTAACAGATAAATGTATCAGTTTTGTTCGTATTATAGAAAATATACTGATATTTCAACTTATAAATGTTGCAGAATATGTTTTCGTAAATATCTCATAAATGCGTCTCCAAAACCACTATGAGATTTAATCATTTAATTATGAACAGAAAAAAATTAAAAATAAAAAGTTTAAAATAAAACCAAAGATTTATTAACTACATTGAATATATGAATCCACATTAACATAATACGTTACAAAAAAGAACAAATATGAACAGATTTCAAAACATGGAGACTGAATCATTCTAGAAAAAATGATTTTATATCCACAAATCGAAATAAAATTACTTAAACAATGGGCATTTTTACATTAAAAAAAAATAATACAGTCTAAAAACATAGTCATGCCAGTCAAAATTATGAGAGGCTTCGAATTGTAAACTTGAAGAATATTTTGATCACAACAAAATTACAATGAACGAATTGAGAAATGAGAGAAAATCTATTCAAAAGAAGTTGATTCTGAATATGCAACTAATTGGTCTGCCACATCCGAATTTTGATGAAATGCAACGAATCTTAATGACAATGTGCAAACATATTATCTAATAAGGAAATTGAATCCACCACTTTAAATTAAAAGGCATTTAACAACTAATCAATTATGTAACTTACACCTAAAATCAAGAGGAATATAAACAAATAGATAAGTGATATTTATTCTGTGATTTGATTGCAAATTATACTAGGGCTATTAAATGCTAAATACATCATAAATTTTCATATGAAACAATGCATCCTATAATCAAGCCTTTAATAATGAAAATTAGAATCCGGATGATAAAGGGCATTTTGGATACAAAAATAATAAATTTTGAAAAAAAAGACTAAACCCAATACAAACAAACAAACAAGTGGGACTAAAACTCTAATATACTTGAAACTGTATGCAATAAATTAAAGTGTTACTTAATTTAACAATAAATTAAGTCCCACACAACCACCACCAGTCACATTGCCTCCTCAGGTAAGGACGGAGCCAAGAATCATGTTCAGATGGGTTAAATATTTAAAACTGTATGCAATAAATTAAAGTGTTACTTAAAAAGTTTAAATATATTGATAATTTATAATTTGATTACAGTTGACCATAACAACTTTTCATATTTTGAAAATGATAATCAATTTTTGTTTCATTTGATAGTTTTGAGAAAATTATTTTAATATGTTGTTTTTTATTTAATAAATCTTGATATTTTCTCCAAACTTGATAGTGAGCACTATTTACACCTCGTACTTAAAGATTCAACCTGTTTTTTTTCTTCCAATTTGAAAATCCCTCAACAATGAAAGAATCACCACTTGCCTGGTCTCCTATCTCAGATTTAAAAAGATAACAACAAAGACAATACGCAGCATCTTTTGAAATGCTATATTCTAACCAACCACCAAACTCATCAAACTAATAAAGATTAAATCTTCCTAAAATTTGTCCAAATTATTTTTTGAAAAATTGTGATTACGAGGTTGGCAAGGGCCTTTCAATAGATAAGCCATACGAACTTGATTTTTGATATTTGGATCATAATTTACAATACGAGGTCGTAGGTCCGGATCTACGGAAAGATCAAGTAAAATTCTTTCAACACATTTTTTGTTTAAAGTTGTGCTGTGACTTGTAGAAGGGACCGCTTCTAATTTCTATTGTCTTTTAAAAAATCTCTTCATAAGTTAAAGATCCAATATCCAAATCTGCAATCAAATAACAACAAAAATCACAATAAAATATTTATGTTAAATAGCAAATATTTATCTCAAACTATCAAACAACAAAATCACAACAAAAACTAACATTCCCCCAGTCCCAAAAACTAACATCCCCATGGTCATAACAAATATTTTTCATATTTTTTTATATTTACTTATATTTTTTATAAAAATGTTAACAATAAATAATCCCAAAAAAAGTTAACAGTAACAATTAAAAAAAACTAACAGTAACAATCCAAAAAAATGCTAACAGTCCCACCCCGCCGACTCCAGCACCCCCACAGGCCACAGCATTTGTCTGTTTAGAATAGAAAATAAAATCATATTTTTATTAAATCACAATATCTATTATCTTATATTCTTATTTTTATCTAGCAAGCAAAACCAGTAAAAAACAAAAATCAAACAAGTAAAAGTGTGAAACAACAAATAATAAAAAAGTCAAAAAGAGTCGAACGAACAGTGCACCATTGTCGGCAATAGTCAACAGAGAAACAATACAACAAAGTTGGAGAGAGATGGGGGCATGAGGCGTACCAACAAATTAGCAATGAGCGAGCAGAGGACGGAGGCTGGAGAAACTATCGACGAGGCGAGAGGGTGAGATCCAGCGGCGCCGGCGAGGGAGATCCAGCAGCGCTGTGGGCTGCGGTGGCGAGAGTTCCATTCGGTGAGTAATTTTACTTCGCAAGCTTCAAGAGAAGAGGCGAAAGAGCGCTGCTGCGCTAGGGTTCGTTTGGTGGGAATGATTTCATACTTCAATTTCTTTTATAATAGGGATGGAATAGTAATTTAAAGGGAACAATGGGCAATAATATATTTTAGAGAGGGCGTATTTTGTAATTGTTAAAAAATTAAAGATAATATAAAAAAATTAAAAACCAGAGAGGTAAGCAGCCTCCCTGGGCCCTTCATGCCTCCGCCCTTGTCCTCAAGAGTAAAGTTGTGGTCGATGCATATAGATGCAACTATGTAGTAGGGGTTAGGTGTTTATTTTGTATTCTGCGGATGCATATAATAAATATTTTATTTATATATATTTAGGTTGTATTAGAATTATAAATTTATAGGAAGTCTAATATGTGTAGAAATTTATAATTATATGGGAGTTAGAGTTTTAGGGTTTGCTTGTAAATAGGACTTTGTGGTTCTAGTTATTGCGTTGAGAGTTGAATCAAAGAGGGTAATGATGTGGAGAGAGTTAGAAAAATACCAGGGGCACGGGAGTAACCCTTGAGTGAAAAAACTGTGTTTGTTTCAAGCTCGAGTTCTGGGTGTTAAGTTTTGGGGTATATTTGATCTCGTGATTGTACACTATATTATTATAGTGGATTATCTCTTGCACCCATGGACGTGTGTAGGTTGTGTCGAACTACGTAAATTCTTGCGTGATTTTTTTTTATGTGTGCATGGATATGTTTTCATTTGCGTTCAGGAATTAATAATTTAATTTTAACAAATGTTATCAGAGCTAATGATTGACGATTCAAAACCGTGGTAGGAGATCGGAGTACAAATATATTTTTTAATCTCAATCGTATAGATAAAACAATATTTATTTTTCAAGAGAAAAGAAGAAAAACAAAAGGGTAGCGACTTGATATGACATGTAAGGTAAAAGGCAATGCACTGGACAATCGAGATTAATTGCAGGTGAAGTCAAGTCAGATGGCAATTTTTTAATTCGACAGATGATTGACAACTAATACACCTCGACCAATAAGTGAAATGACGATAGACACCTCGACAAATAGTTGTCAGGCATCTCAGTGTAAAAGTGCGCGTCATGCTGATTTGAGTGTAGCACAGTGACGATGACAGCAGAATCAACATCAACACCTTCAAGCTAAGGTAAAGATTATGTGTGTGTCTTGTATTCTGCGAACTCATATAAAATAATAAAAAAAAATACGATTCTCATCTCAATTGTTATCGAGTGTTAAAAAAAATTATCCATATCAAAATAAAAACGCAAGGGGCGAGAAAAAAAATATTTTTCTTGTTAAACAAAAGATAATAGAGAAATAAAAATATTTTTTTTTAATATGAGTCTATTTATAAAATAAGATTTATCACTTTTACATATATGAAACGAATCTTTCTGCAAATATTTTATATACTTTATCGTGATTTGTGGATGGTTATATTTCGAAAAAAAAATTATTCTGCAGATAGATATATACATGGATAGATATAATAGATAGATTTTCACCAATTTCGGAATTTTCACACGTGTATTTATTTATTTCTGCAAATCGCTATTTTTCTTCCCGGTTCTCATCATCAAAGCCATCGTTTCCATCCGTCTCATTGTGATTTTCCAATCACCTTCAAGTAGTCCGTGGAAACCCTAACAGCAAATCCACTCAGATAAACTCAAATCCAATCGTCCGTACACACACACACACACACACACACACACACACATATATATATATATAGAGAGAGAGAGAGAGAGAGAGAGAGAGAGAGAGGAAAGAGAGAGAGAGAGAATTTTCGAGGGAGCGATTTGGATGTGCTAAATCTAAATGGGCGCTGCCGGCTCCAAACTCGAGAAAGCACTGGGTGATCAGTTCCCTGAAGGCGAGCGATACTTCGGACTCGAGAATTTCGGCAACACCTGCTACTGCAACAGCGTCTTGCAGGTTCTTAAATCTTTTTTCCTATTCGTTTTTTGATTCGGTATTTGTTCTTTGATTTGCATATATCTTTGTTCGCATGTACAATCGTCGATACGATTCAACTTTTGTAAATGGAAAGAAAAATCACTGTTCTTTAAACGTCGATAGCCGATTTCATGTTTTGTTTTAATTTCTTAGGGCAAGTGATTCGTGTTTGTTGGTAGTTTGGTCTTGTTTTGATTGATTCAGACCTGGAAAGGTGTTTTCTTTATGCCTGCGGTTCTATTCGTTGTATTTTGTTTCTTGATTTTGGCATGGTTTCAATTGTTTTTCTTCTACGTAGTATTTGAGATAGAAATCTGACTTGGGAATTGCACCGTTGATGGAATTTGAAGCTGCTGAATATTTAATTGAATTTTCAGATTTCTTAAGTGCTAATTCTGATTGGTAACTTTTCTCTTTCAACTTTGAGTGATGACGATGGATGCCATTTCCCTCCATGGTCCATTCACTGTGATTAACTTGCGCACAAAATCAAGTTTACAAAACTGGATTACAAAATCAATTTCAAGGGGTCCCCAAATGTACCATATTAGAAATTTAAATTTGCTCGATGCACTTAAACTAGGACATCCAAAAAAATTTCCCATGCCTATTGTCCTCTGACCATTGCTTGTGGCCTGTGGGTCCCATCTGAACTCATGATTTGATGATTGCTGGAATTGTGTTTGGAGAGGCCGGGATTTTAGCAAAATAAATCTCCAAGATCCTTGTAGTTTGTACTATGTTAAAAATAGATTTTGGACACAGTAGAATTTTTGACTTGTGGCACAACTCGCCAAATTTAAGCTTCTCTTTTCGGTGAATTTCATGATCCTGGGGTAAGGAACACCTTGAAGAGTGGAGAGGGTCATATTATGTAGTTTCCTGGGGAGATATTTTGAAAACTAAAGATCCTATCATGCTTACTTTTTTGTATGGTTGGCAGTCCATTAGAAAGTTCTTAGAAATTAGAATGTACGTATGACTTAATAAGGAAATGTCCTTCCTAGCTGGTTTTGCATGTACAAGGAGGTTAAGAGATTTGGTAGATACAATTTCATATTGTGATGTAGCTTGGGTTTATACCTTGTATTCTGGTTTTATAATTTCGCTGTTAGGAAGGTCAAAAAAAAAAGGGAGAAAAAAGAATACTCAGAATTGGGCTCCTCCTTTCTTGATGGTGAGTATTTAATAGGAGGGAATCTGCATTTTAAGGAGTGAAGGTGTTGGTCCTTTGAGAAGTATCTTTACTTGAATGTTTTGCTTAGTTGGGAGGCATAACAGAGAGGATGAGCCCATCTCTTGAAACCTTTTGGATTTTTGTGTGGTTGAATTCAGGTTATTTCCAATTTGATTGGGGTACATAGCTTGTTTGTATACTTTGTCCATCCACGGCTACTGGCCAAGTGCACATAGATTGCACGCCCTTAATAAGAACTGTGTCTTTGTTTACTTTGATTTAGAGATGTATCAATATATTCGGGGATTTCCTTAACCACCATTCAACAAATAATACTGATTATTTCATCAGCATTTAATGGTGCGTTAGGGAGATCGTTTTGTATCTTACTGATTGCTAACAGAAATCAGAAAAGGAAATAAAATGGCGACATTTGGAAAGGACGTATATCTGCTATTAACTTATTTAAACTATAACCTAACTTACTATATTAGTTTTATTTATTTATTTATTTATTTTTTTTTTTTTTTTTTTGGGGGGGGGGGGCGGGATTGAAATAGCAGCCAATGTCTTTAGAAGCCCATAGCAAGTGTATTTGTAGTCATCTAGATAAGGCTTCAGGCTTCACAAATTCTTTTGTAAAGACTCCTTCAATGATAATCTGCTTTTTGATCGCTTACATCCATATTTGCTGCTTAAGAAATTATTTGCTGCTTGGAGATACATCTGAACTCTCTTGTGTCTTCCTTTCTAATGCCACCCTTTTATTATGCAGGCTCTCTATTTCTGTGTTCCATTTCGAGAGCAGCTATTAGAATATTATTCAAATAACAAAAATCCTGCAGATACAGAAGAAAATCTCTTGACATGTCTGGCAGACTTATTTACACAGGTATAACTGTTAGGTTGTTACTTTACTACTAGTAGTACTATCATTTTTCCTTGTTCCATGCTGTATTTTGGTTTTATTTTGAATTTATCTTGGCGCTTCCTATTTACTGAATTTTCCAGCTTTGTTAGCTTAATTGCAGCATAGTCATGTGAACAAGATTATTTTTTCTACACTTTATGTTGGTTAATGCTTTCTTATTTTCAAAAGATGGTTGGGTTTTGCAGAGTTATATGATATTAGGGGTGTGCATGCTTTCAAATTAATAATTTGGCACTTCTTTTAGTTTTATTTCGTCGATAAATAAATTTCCCCATTTCATAGGCAAGTTTGTTTGTACCCAGGCTTGTGCAGTGTAATAGCGACTAATTAGGACAATTAGAGTTAAGAAGTCATGAGATTACCTTTCTCGTGCATTTTGGTTTTGGAATTTTATTTTTTTAAATAACAAGCCAAGTTTATGTATAAACTATAAACTCAAAATGTTATCAATGTTAGCTTGTTTTTGTTCCGTATAGACGTATACACTATGTATACAAGGGCACGTGTCCCTTTGTCGCTTCTTATTAATATTTATTTACATTTTCACAGAGAAACAGAAACTTTGTTCTAGTTGCTTTGTTTCATCTGGTTAATGTTAAATTGTTTGTCCCACAACATTATGGTTATGGCACTCTTGTACTCACACAGCTCATTCATAAGAAAAATTCTTCTCTCTGTTGATTGCTGAAGTCAGTTGTGCCTTCCATAGTCAAGAGTTGGCCGAAATAGTCGTTCATTGGATAATGTTGTAGCCTATGTATATTTGCAATGGCAAAGTTCCATTAATGTTGATGACATGCACTTTCTTCGTTTCTATTAATTGGCAATGCCTTCTGCATTGTAGAGATTGCCAATTTCGCTCATGTCATACAGGGATCCCATTCACAAATGTTGCTTCAATCATGTCGCTGTCAGTACCTTATTCAATTCCCCAATTTCATATTATGGTATACTCCGATCCAACATCGTCAAGGTAACTTCATCAAGGTGAGATAATAGTAATGGTTTGTCATGGAAATATGAAATGGGGAATTACATATGGTACTTACAATGACATGATTGAAGTAAGATTTGTGAATGGTATTCCCTTAATGACCTGAGCGAAATTGTCAGTCTCTACAACATAGAAGGCATTGGCCAATTGAAAAGGCATGGGAGAAAGAAAAAGGTACAAAAGGAGCTAAGTGCACGTCATCAACATTAATGGAACTTTGCCACTGCAGATATACTATATAGGCTACAACATTTGTCATCCAATGAACAAGTATTTTGGCCAACTCTTGATGATTGAAGGCCCAACCGAATTGAGCAATCAATAGAAAGAAGAATTTTTCTTATGAATGAGCTGTGTGAATAGAAGAGTGTCGTTCCCAGATTGTAGTGGAAAAGAAAAAGTAACGTAGCATTAGCTGGAAGAAGCGAAGTCACTGAAACACAGTTTTTGCACTGTCATGATAGTAGTTACTTCATGCAGTGGTGCAACATTCTTGGGTAGGAAGAATATTGGTGGACATTCAAGTAGGAAGAATTCGTAGGAGTAAAATGATCTTTTTCCATATTGGTTTTTTTTTTTTTAAAAAGGTAATTGTTCCCAAAAGGCTAAAAGCCACCAGCCAAATATCCAGTGGCCTTTTGGCCTTTTTTGCACTGCCATGGTAGTTACTGCTTCATGTAGTGACACGATATACTTGGGTAGGAAGAGTATTAGTGGAGATACAAGCTGTCATGGAAGCATTCTTAGGGTAAAATGGTATTTTCCATATTTATTTATTTAAAAAATAATTGTTCCCAAAGGCTAAAAGCCACCAGCCAAACATGCAGGTTTTTTTCCCCCTTTTGGCTTTAAGGAATAAGGAAAAAAGCTGGCTTATGAAGCCCTTGGCAAACACCCAATACATGGAATTATTTGATTTTTTCTTTGTGTGTGTCTTAAGTTTATGGAATTTCTTGCATGAGACAATGGTAATGTGAATTCATTAGTTAAAAGGGCGACAATTCTTATTATTATTTTCAGGTTTAAGGTTCATTTTTGCCTGTTTTAATTTTTCCTTTGTCTTGGGTTCTTTATTCTTAGGCCATTGTGTTGTTTGCCTTTTGTTTTGTATATTATACCGTCCATATAATATACAAAAAGAAACTCCAGATATTTAAGTCTCCTAGTGGCTATCTCTTATCCTTATTTGACTAAGTTATGTCAATTAAAGCCTATGTAAAAGGATTTTCAATTTAACATATTCTTTTTAGTAGATCGAGAATGGTGTAAAACATTTGAGTTTTGAAGACCTAAATGCTGAAACAAATTATTAGTAAATAATAATAACTGAATTTTTTGACACCATATTGAATTTCTTCCTTTTGAATGATTTTGGGAGGATTACTTTTTGTTCAATTGGTGATGCTGTTGG
>JAULJZ010150315.1:0-10068 GCA_032270985.1 Heliamphora pulchella | reverse complement strand
TACTAGCCGGGAGGCTTGTTTTGCAGGTATACCAGCATAGAGCACTTAGGGGCACGACCGTTTTCGCCTTCGTCAGGTTCTTAATCATCAATAAGAGAGCAAGAATAATCTTGGTCCTCTCAGCTGGTGCCGTCTGTGGGAAGAGAATAAGCATCTTTATCCAAACGGGGACGTGATGGAAGGCTCCAAGCTTCTTTTAATAGTTGAGACGTTGGGTTTGGAACTCTTGAGACCATGTATTTAATGGTTGAAGCTTGTTGTTCATCATCTTCTTCTTTTTTCTATTTCTACTTTCACAAGAAAGAAAAATGCAAAATGAAGACAAATTGAAGGAGGCAGATTGATCAAAGATGGTTGGAGTATGAAGTTCCTCTCTCTCTCTAGATCTGGGAGAGCACAGCAAAAACAGAAAACACTTTTGGGATTTTTATTCCCCAACAGAGGAGTGTTGTCTATATATCGGCGGGAAAAGATTCAGGGATGCAATTTTTGGCGTTCGATCGTCAAAAAATTCCTTTGGCGGTCATGTAAAAAAGTAGATGGCTCTAGAAAAGACGTGATTTTCAAGCTGGAAAAGACGTGACTCTTGGTCTCTCATCCATATGGCAACTCAATAAGCAGATGTCAGTGTACCTCTAAATCGGTTGACACAACCCACAGCTTTTATAAAAACCACCAGCTTTTAACAAAAGCCATGGTAGAATTCTAGTTTTGGAAATAAGGGAACAAGATCTATTCGAAGCTCGGCACTTGAGTCTCAGTGGGTCGAAGCTAGGTGCTCGCTTACTTAGCGCCAACGGCAACGACGAGCTCGGCACTTGGGAAACTCAGCTAGGCATGCTCGGAGTCCCCATGCTTGGCGTGCTCGGCTCCCTCACCAACTTTCTCTCTCTAAAGACCAACCACAACAACTCAAGACTTTCTTCGAAAGCTTAGGACTTGTATCACGGATGAGCTTTCCTATGCACTGATCCTTGTTTTAGCTCAAAGTGTCGATGCTTGGCAAGCTCGGTAAAACTCCCAAGCAGTAGTTTCTCTCTCTAGCACATTTATCTATCTCTGTGCTTCTATTTTGGCGCTCAAAGATGAAGCTCAGCTGTGTGGTGACAACGGCTTCAGCAATATAGCCCTCACTAGAGCATTAGCGTAATATCTCGGCCTCCCCCTCCAAAGCTTTGAGCCCGGCATTGTTTCTCAAATGATTCCTAGCTCGGCTTGTTCAGCATTATCTTGGAAGTCCAGCCATGTCCACGGAGCTTGGCACCAAACCCCTCTCAAAGCAGTACAACTCAAACCATTGCAAAGATGGCGACAACCCGAGGGAGCTCGGCTCTTATTTTTTGGACAACAATGACACTCGGAGCTTGGAAAAAGCTCTCGACTATGGCGTTTTCTCTTGAAGTTCGGAAAAGTCTCTCCATAACTTGCGAAAATCGCTACTGATACAGCTCGTGAAACTGCTTAACTCCATAACTGCCATCCACAGGTCACAACGGTATGATCGCATATGAGATGCTGATCAGGAACTTTCCCTTTTTCGAACATCAACTGGGCTTAAAATTGTCAAAACGCACCTTCTTCAGAGCACATGTAGAAGATTTCTTCCCATGGGTGTGGGCTGGCAATATCTTTCTGACATGCTCGACAACTTAAAGCTTTGCTCCATAGGGTTCAGTACTCTTGATTCTTCAAACTGTACATCTCGGCAAAAGCTCTCAAACATAGCTCTCTACAGTGCAACCCAGAGCTTGTTGCTCGGACTCTTCGTAGCTCAACCAACCTCATGTCACCATTAATTGGATAAAGGATATGAGAACTGGGGTTTGAGCTCAAGAAAAAGAAAATCGATGATCGGTTCTCAGCACCATATGGCCAGCGCTTGCTCAGCACTATTTCTTCGAAATTATAGGCCAATAATTTTACTCGCAAAATCACTAAAGCGAGTAGTTTTGTGTAATCGTTGCTCAGTTCTGATTTTCCGGGAAAGGGAGAGACCCATTTCTCTCAACACACTATCTCTCTCGTTTGTGTTACTGAGTACTCTTCTTTAGCAACCAGCTTAGATCTTTATTTGGGATTTGGAAGCTCTACTAGCTGCTACGAGGTAATGGTTAAACCCCAAGATCCCGTAGCTTATTTGGATCCAGTTTTCTTTCTTTCACCATACTACCAAATTCTCTGCTTCAACCGCTTTATTTGAGATAACTGCTTAACTGTTATTGAATCCACCTGCATAGGCTTTTCTGGCATTGAACAATCAAGCTGCTTCTCAGGCATCACGAGCAAATCAAGAAAAGTTGTCAGGTGGCTCTGATTCAGATGACTTCTTTACCTCGCAAAGCTTCCATTGCTGCAGCTGCTGTTCAGTTTATTGATCAAGTGCTGAAAAAGGTTGACTTATCATAGAACCAGATCTTGGCAACCTAGCAGAGCCCATCTTCTATCCCTAATTAGCTTGGCCAAGCTTGAAGGCTAACAACACAGCCTGGCAACCCATCTATGCACGGAGCTCAACGCTTATTTTTGCTTCAGAACTATGTATTGAGGAAGAACAAGGTTTCTCTCTCTAAAAGCATGGCAAAGTGGTTCTGCAACAATAGAAGACTCCATAACTCAGACCGTCAACAAATCAGGGGAGCTCGACAAAAGCTCTCGGAGCTTAATTATCCTTTCCTAAAAAATCATTAGCTTGGAAAGAAGGCTCTCTTTCTACAGCAACAGATCGGAGCAGCGCAACCCAGGGTATTGGATCAACGCATGAAGCAATCACAAGAAGGTAGCAGAAAATACACAGCACTCTCCTGTCTCCTCATCAGAGCCAAACAAGGCTACTTTTCCATCTCTAGAAATATTCGTTGACATGGGCATAGCATCACCTGGGGATTCATTCCTAGCTCGTAAAGAGTTAGTTGAATTACCTGGTTCCAAAATATCACCACCATAAGATTGGAGTTCGGCACCTCAGCTCCGGCCCCTAACTTGATAACTCAGAGTACATCACTTCGTTGATTAACTGCAGCATCTTTGGCATCTCAATTTCTCTTTGTCAACTTCAACAGCTCGGCCCCCCAACTTAACAACTCAGTTCATCATTGTCTCAGCTCGCCGCCTCAGCTTGGTATCTCAATGCCCGGCACTTGTTCAGTTCATCTCAGTTCATCTCTGTTTTGACTACTGTTGAGAACAATCAAATGCCTCTCTATACATGGTCATCCCTTAAGAAGAAAAGGGATTTACAGTAGTACAGAATTTTACTAAGGAATCTGATGTTAAGTTATAATTGGTCTGCTCAGCTACTTGCTACCTCGGCTAGGACCTGCTCTGCTCGTCTCAGAATCAAAGACCTCGAAAGCTTGGCCAGTATCACGATCACACCGATATTGAATGAGAGGCCAGAACTCCTCAAGTTGTCCAAGTTAAGATGAAGAAGATAAGAAGCACAAGCAAAAGCAGGAAGGAACTAAAAGGGAAATTAAATGTAGAGTTGCAATATCACCAGTCCCGACGTTCAACTGCAACAACTGTGCTATTGAAGTTGAAGTTCCTTCAGCTTAGAAGAAGATCATGCAAAACTAGATCAACAGCTAAGTATGAGAAGAAGACAAGAGAAGTTAAGTACCCAATGCCAACTGAAGACAAATGAATGCTACGAGAGATGCAGAGTCTAGGCAGTAAAAGTCCCAGTTGACTTCGAGTCAAGCCTGGGCAAGAAAGCCCTAGCTCGGCTAGGCCTTAGTTCGGCTAGGCAAGTAAAAGTTCCAATTGATTTCGAGTCAAGCCTGAGCAAGAAAGCCCTAGTGTGGCTAGGCCCTTGCTCAGTTAGGCAAGTAAAAATCCCAGTTGACTTTGAGTCAAGCCTGGGCAAGAAAGCCCTAGCTCAGCTAGGCCCTAGTTCGGCTAAGCAAGGAAAAGTCCCAGTTGACTTCGAGTCAAGCCTGGGCAAGAAAGCCCTAGCTCAGGTAAGCCCTAGTTCGGCTAGGCAAGTAAAAGTCCGAATTAACTTCGAGTCAAGCCTGGGCAAGAAAGCCCTAACGTGGCTAGGCTTTAGCTCGTCTAGGCAAGTAAAAGTCCGAGTTGATTTCGAGTCAAGCCTGGGCAAGAAAGCCCTAGCTCGGCTAGGCCCTAGTTTGACTAGGCAAGTAAAAGTTCGAGTTGATTTCGAGTCAAGTCTGGACAAGAAAGCCCTAGCTCGGCTAGGGTAAGTAAAAGTCCCAATTGATTTCGAGTCAAGCCTAGGCAACAAAGCCCTAGCTTGGCTAGGGCCTAGCTCGACTAGGCAGTAAAAATTTCAGTTGACTTTGAGTTAAGCCTGGGCGAGAAAGCCTTAGCTCGGCTAGGCAGTAAAAGTCTCAATTGACTTTGAGTCAAGCCTAGGTGAGAAAGCCCTAGCTCTGCTAGGAAAGAAAGTTCCAATTCGCCTCTAGGTCAAGCCTGGGCAAGAAAGCCATAGTTTCTCTAAGCAAAAAGTCCTAGTTGGCCTCAGAGTTAGGTCTAGGCACAAAAATTACTTGCTTACGGGGGAAAAGCCCCAGTCACCTTGAAAGGATTGCTACTCGGCACGAGTCATGATAATCCTAAAATGTGGCGATTTTGAGATTTTTATATCTTCTGTTGAGAGGTTCTCATATTGTAACGACTTAACATTCCCACAAAAGTCTTAGCTTGGGCTAGGCACCAAAATCCTACCTCAGGTTAGGCACTTAAAGCCCTAGTATGCTAGGCACTAATCATAAAGTACTGGCTCGGTCAGGCACAAAAAGTCCTAACTTGGTTAGACACTTAAAGCCCTAGCATACTAGGCACTAATCATAAAGTCTTGGCTCGATTAGGCACAAAAAGTCCTAACTTGGGTAGGCACTTAAAGCCCTAGCATGCTAGGCACTAATTATAAAGCCCTAACTCAGACATGTACAAAGAGCCCTAACTTGGTTAAGCACAAAAGCCCTATATGCCTAGGCACAAAATCATGAAAACCTAGATACCCAGAATCTTGATGCTGCAGATTTGGTGATCAAGAGTTACAGACAGTTGCTATGCAGTGCCGCGAAAGCTTATAACATGGCTAAATAGAGAGAATGAGACAAGAAAGTCAGGCTAGCTCGGCTTAGCCCCTAGTCTCCTCGGACCATCGGCTGCTCTCCCATGTTCAGTTGCCAAAAACCTTCAGCAAGCACCTCCCCAACAATTAAAGTGGGGGCTAAACTTGTACTCGTTGTCTATCTTCCGATATTATTTACCAAAAGAGGAGTTCCTCTCACCATGTTCTGTCAAATAAGGCGCGCTAAGATCCTAACTTGGCTAGGTACAAAAAACCCTAGTATGTCTAGGCACTAATCAAAAAACCTTAATTTGGCTAGAAGTTAAAAGATAATGTAATTCGATGAAGTTTTTTTTGACACAAACTCAGGATACATGAAGCTTTCCACTTCTTTTTGACGGAGCATGTAGAAGCTGGGGGCTAATTGTAGTGGTAAAAAATTGACAAATATATTAAACGTGACCAAGCACTCCCTAAAGGTGACTAGACAAGGCAATAGGGTCAAACCCTCACACTCTGTATATATAATGGTCTTCAATCAATAGCAAAGGTATGACATTTTAATTGATCTCTCATAAATATTTTCTCTTTCAAGGTTCGTCTAACTTGGCCATCGGAAGGCCTCCTGCCGGCCAATGACCGTGAGGCTTGTTTTGTAGGTATATCGGTGTGGAGCAGTTGGGGGCTCGGCTGTCTTCGCCTTCGTCAGGTTCTTAATCATCAATAAGAGGATAAGAGTAATCATG
Organism: Heliamphora pulchella; assembly: GCA_032270985.1. Lineage (NCBI taxonomy): Eukaryota > Viridiplantae > Streptophyta > Magnoliopsida > Ericales > Sarraceniaceae > Heliamphora > Heliamphora pulchella. The sequence goes on along the minus strand of JAULJZ010150315.1, from coordinate 4,284 downwards.
GTCCTCTCAGTTATTTATTTGTCATATGTCACTTATTTTTGCGAATTTTTTGTTATATATTGTCATTTATTTTACTAAATAGATTGTAAAATAATTATTTTAAGATTTTATTTTATACTTTTATTATATTGTATGGATGTTATCTTTTATTTGTTATTTATTTTTTAATTTTAAAACTTATATACAGTAATTTTTGTTATGTGCGCAAAGTAATTTTTAAAATTTATGGAACTGTGGTTCCAAACCGAACCAACCCAATTTTTTTTAGTTTGGTTTTACAAAATGATTGGATTAGTTCTAAGTCTAAAAAAAGTCTTAAAAAATTAGAATCAATTAAAATTGGTTCGATTCTAAATTTAGTACGAAATCGAATCAAATCGACTCATGTACACCCCTAAATAGGAGTCATGGGATTGGGATGATCGTGATTCATAAAATCCACAAAGCTCTTTTATTAGATTTAAATTATTTTAAATTATATAGGTTCTCTCTTTTAAAATTTATATTTATTACAATACTTTCTAATTGTTTATTAAAATTTAGAATTTAATCATATTTTTCCAAAGTAGAAAATATTTTTGAGACTTAGGAGTGATGGTGGTGTTAACGACAGTGGTTGCACTGAGGAGGTGGAGTGGTGTTGGAGTAATAGAGTAATGGTAAGGTATAGTAGTGGTATGTCTTATTTGATATATAAAATATTTTTAATTTTTAAATTGATAAATAAAAAATAATTTCGTCAAAATTATCTCATTTTTTGTTAATCATAAAAATATTTTTTTTGTTCAATTTCAAGTTTTTGTCAAATCAAACATTAAAAAATACTAAAAAAATTAAAAATATATTTCATTGAAACAAAGTGTTAGTATTAAAAATCGAATATCGAATTATTTAAGTTGAAAAAAATTAATAAAAATTTAAATACTAAATTGAAATAGATTTTTTTGATATGCACAAGAATCTGAATATAAAATTTCTTATTTTTTATTTTTATTTTAATTATTATATTGTGACAGTAAGGTAGAGGTAGTGATGATATAGTGCTAGTGATGAAATTATGGCAGTGGCGGTTTGACAATTATAGTGAACATTATAAAATACATGTGACACAACAGTGACTAAATTGATAGTGAAAAGATGACGGTGACCATAATGATAATAATATGAGTGGTGCGTTAGTGGGATGATTATGACATAGTGAAAAATAACATTGTTAGATTTAAATAATAGGAGGAATGATAGTGGGTGGGGAGGGAAATGGTGATTTAGATAATTCGGTGACAGCATGGTGTTAGCGACAATAATTATGACGTGATAACAACAGTAAAATAATAGTAGCAATTGAGGTGACATGGCGATAGTGGTGTGGCATGGTGGTGACAATGACATTTGGGGAAGATGGTAGTATGGGAGTGACGGTGTCGACGGCAAGTATGATGGTGGGGAGTGGTGGTGGACTTAATAGTATGCAACAAGGGAATGGTAGTGGCAATAGCTGTGATTGTGGCATGATGGTGGTGGGGTGTCATGGTACAAGCATGATAAGAGAGGCATATTGGTAACGTGGTTGGAGATTATATCGGGATAATAGTAGAATTATAACAGTTGTGGTGGAAGATTATAACGGTGGTAGTGGTACAATTAATTATAACAGTTGTGGTGATGGCGTCATGGTGATCAAAAACATAATCATGTTAAGAATTGTGGCATTTGTGGCATTTATAGCATGGTGATTGGGGTATTGTGGTGGTAATAACATAGGGTGCACGGGCGAAAGAAATTGTGATATGATGATGGTAATAGCGATAGTAGTGATATGGTTGTGATGATAGTATAATTGGCATAGTCGTGGTGGAGACGGAAAAGTCACGATGGCGTATTAGTGTAATATTGGATTAATTTGACAAATATTAACTTAGTTGGAATTAAATAACACTTACGCTATTTCAAGATATTTAATCTTTTTTAGTTCACATTTTTTAAGAATCATTTGAGATTTTAAATGATGTGAAATTTAATTATAAAACGGGTTTTATTTATTTTAATTTAATATATCCATTTTAAAATTTTAAGTGTTTAATATTGTTAGCAAACACACCATGATACGACATTAAATATGTTATTTTACATTGAATATGTTATTTTTGTATAAATTTAATAAGTTTCACCTATCATACTTGTTACTAGTGCAACCAGGACAATTACAAATAAATTTAAAATAATAAAATAAAAGTTATAACATAAGAAGAAAACCGACAAGATAGGTTTGATGGTTAAAAGCGACACAATTTAAAGTACGATCTTGATGGCAACTTGATTGTTTGCAATATTTTTATAATATTTTGGCGATGACGGAATTAAAAACGAAAAATTAGTGAACAGTCTAATTTACACATCGCTTACTATTTTTCATCCAGCATAAGATTTTTTAATGAGTAAAATCCATCCGTATAAAAGTTTAACGCGCAAGGTCCTTTTGAGACAAAAATACCCTCGCTCCTTCATCGTCTTTTTCATTGTCATCATCATCCTCCCCATCATGTTTATCGATTGTTCTGCACCCGTAATTCATAATCCGATTATTTTTGGGTTCAGAACCAAGCTCTGCCTTTTCAAACATATTCACACTCGGAACCATCTTCGCTAGCATACTAGCTATCTCTCTGGTTGCTTAGACTTGATTGGAGAATTCTACTGTGAATGTTCGTACAGAATACTGAGATCGTATATGACGGCGTGATGGTGCATGTAAATGAGACTGGATCATTGTTTACTGATTTCGAAATTTGTTACGTATAAGATGGATTCTGGTTTCAAGCTAGTTTGTTCTCTTTTCTTTCTTGGGATTCAATTTTCAAACTTACTTTAATGGTGTGTGAATTGAAAAAATAAAAAATAAAAAATAAAAATATTTACATGTGTAAAGAAAGCCAACAGATAAATTTATCTGTATACTTTACAAATGTGTGTAAAGCACACAGATAAATTTATCTGTGTGTGTAAGGCACACAGATAAATTTTATCTGTGTACCTTACACATATTTTGAAAGACACGGATAAATTTAATTATTTGTGTGCCTTACACATGTTTTGGAAGGTATAGATAAATTTATCTGTTTGTTATGCATAACAGATAAATTTATCTATTTGAAGGGTATTTTCGAGAGAAAATGCGCAATTGGACCTTGCGCGTTAAAACTTATTTTTTTGGACTTTTGGCTGAAAGCCCCAATTAAAAAATTTATTTTGGACAATTTGCAAAAGGAAACATGAAAATTGGAAGAAAAAAAACATAGAAAACAAAAGCAGGTTTTGTAGAAACAGCTTTATTTTACAAAAACGTTTAGACAGAATGTATTAAAAGGTAAAACACATGAACTGTAAACTGAAGTCTAAAAATTGAAATTCTTACAGTACTATTGAACAAAAACTTGTATCTGTCGAAAAGAAACTTGATTGAGTCCAGCGTTTGACGCTGTGTTCTTAAGGTAAAACTCGGTATCGTCTTGGTGTTTGCGGGAACTGGTTGTCTGCCTCCCAAGATAAAACAATCAACTGTGTGCAAAAGAAGCACTGCAGTCTACACACCCGGTGAACCAACGGCAACTTGAACTCTCAGGAAAATGAAGCAGAACTAAGAAGACAAAAAAAGATTTAGTGTGTTAAACAGGCAGAGGGACAACCTTTAATTAAATAGGCAGTAGAAATGGTTTTTCACTTTTGCTAAACAGGTGCAAGAAGTATCGTTTACTAGTTCGATCACACTGCGAAAGTTTGAATTAAAAGCATTAAAAAACAAGCTATCTGAACCCGCGGCTCTGGAAGGAAAAATTAAGGACCCAGCCAGGAGCTTAAACCCGGACCCGGAACCAACCTGAGCGGCTTGGAATGGCTGACTGGTTGGATGAACGGCAGCAGCGGTGCGCACGTGTGCTTGTTTTGTCGGGTTAGGCCCAAACTCACTTTTGGGTAGGTCTTCCTGTATCCACAAAACTTGGTATCTCTTGGGGTCAAAATCCAAATCCAGACTTGGAACTTATATGCTCCTTAATTTTTCATCTTTTAAGCAATGTGGGACAAAGGTTCCCAACTTCAATGTTTTCCAACTTCATGCTATCATTTTTTGAGCTAAATTTCATTTGTTAGCCCAAGAGCTTTTTAATTTGATTTTGATGATTTTTATAATTCATTTTCTAAAAATAAATAGTTTTAAATGGATAATATTTTATATTTTCAAAATAAAAGTGTTAACACATTTTGAACAATCAAAATTGACACCTTAGC
>JAULJZ010150314.1:0-10069 GCA_032270985.1 Heliamphora pulchella | reverse complement strand
TCATGATTTTATTGGCTGAGCAATATAAAATGAAATTGCTATTCACACCTTGTTTTCTTATTCACACCCTGGCCCCTTTGCAATAATTATTTACTAGCATTTTAACACGGAACAAAATAAAAATATATTTTAATAATATATTAAAATATTTAAAGTTTAATTGAATTAATATAAATTATAATAATATAAATTATATATCTGGAGAAAATTTTGAACTAAAGTTATTTCATATTTATTTAGATAAAAAATTTAAAAATTATTAAATTTTTATATAACAATATTGGCCCAATTTGGGTAATTTTACTTATTTTCTTATTGGTTTATAAGTCAAAAAATAAGCCACGTCATTTGGGTAATCAAATAAGTCAAAAATATGAAAATAGGCAAATAAATAAATAAGCCAAATAAGCTCGTTTGGGTAGTCAAATAAGCCAAAATAAGTCAAATAAGTTAACTTATAAGCAAATAAGTAAATAAGCTCGTTTGGGTAGTTAAATAAGCCAAAATAAGTCAAATAAGTTGACTTATAAGCAAATAAGTAAATAAGCTCGTTTGAGTGGCCTGACTTATAAGCAAATAAGCAAATAAACAAATAAGTCACAAGCCACCCAAATAATGTAGCTTAAATGGAATTTGACTTATTTGTTAATAAACAAATAAGTAAACAAATAAGTAAACCACCCAAACGGAGCCATTGATTAAGAAATCACAAAATTATTTTAGTTTTGTATTAATTTTACGTTTTTTTCTTTTAGATAACCATAATAATATAGTCGTTTACTATTCAAGTTGCTAATTCAAAATTTTATTTATAAATTTTAGTATATGCATGTAAGCTAATAACACGATCGCTATGTTAGAAAAATAATAAAAAATAAGTTTAGATTTTACTTTTATAATTAATATTCAACTAAATTTCAAAATAATCATTTTATTGTTCTTAACTATTTGTATGATTATTCCATTTTATTTAACTTTATTTTATTTTTAGTTTCATAAATTGTTAAATTAATTTATATGATGGTTAATATATCAAAAATTCACATATTTTAATTCTAAATAAGTTATTCTTAATACCTAATTCTAATAATACATAAATTTTTTTTTACAAAGTTTCAATATTAACATGGTTAATATCACTGACAAATTTTAGTTTTACAAATTACACATGTAAAACTGAACAAATATTATGATAAAAATTAAAAAATGAATAAAACAAAATTAAACCTTAAGTGCTATGATAAACATATTAAGAAAATTAAAAAATTGCCAATTAAATATATTATTTTATCTAAATAAAAATTAAATAGGTGAATGAAGTTACAAATAAGAAAATATAAATGTAAGAAGATCAACACATTTTGTTATAAATATATTTAAATTACCATAATTTCAATATTTGATAATTAATGTTTAAATTGGACTTTATAAAAATAGTAGAGAATATATCTAAGTAGACTTTTTTTCTATATATAGTATTAATTAAAGTTAAAAATTAAATATTTGAATAACATTATCATAATGATTAAAGAATTAATAATTAATGTTACCAATGATTTTTTGACATGTATATTTTTATATTTAATAAATTCAAAAACATAAAAAATTGAATTAAGAGTTTAAGCTTCAAAAAACTAACAACGTTTTGCTATGATATATAGTATAGATTTTATTTTATTTACTTTCGTGTTTAGTAATTTTTTATTAAATAATTATATGTTTTTTACTTCTCTTATTGAGATAAATTAGAAAAACAAAAAACTTGGCCAAAATATATAAAAAGTTTTAAAAAGACAAAAATAAATGAATAAAAAAAATTAACCAAAAAATTATAAAAGTTCAGAAAAAACAAAATTATCACAATTTAGCCCCAACAGGTGGGATAGAAAAAAAAAAAACGGGAATGCAGTCGACAAAAATTGTGGTGTGAATAACAATTTCTTTTGATTTATTATGCTCTATAAATTACCTAAATTGTATGGAAGATAAAAACACAATGGAGAGAGATATATTTGTTCAAATGAAATAATTTGGTTGTTTTTAAAGGAAGGGGTCAAATAATTTTATAGTTTGAATTTAATATTTTTTAAAAATCATTCAGATGTCATTTAATTTCGATTTCAATTAAGCAAACATTTGGTTGACCTTCATCACTTAAAAGGATTTACGAAAATTAGTCTTAGGTGCTCAAAATAGCATTGATTTAGTTTTTTATCTACTATAAAAAAATTTAAATACGCGATATTCCGTTTTAATGCGCGATATCCAGTTAGACCCTAGAACAGATAAATTTATTTGTGTATTTTTTAATATATATATATAAAGCACACAGATAAATTTATATGTCTTGCATAAATAAGTATACAGATAAATTTATCTGTATAAAAAAATACTGTACATTTTCAAAACACGTATAAAGTACACAGATAAATTTATTTGTCTTGCATAAATAAGCAAAAAGATAAATTTTTCAGTATAAATAACACAGATAAATTTATCTGTCTTGTATAAAGTAAGATAACAGATAAATTTATCTGTATACATTACATATAAATTTATCTATTTATGTTAAATTTATCTGTGTTGTAGGTAGTTGGACCCCACGCGTTAAAATTTATTTTTTTGAATTTTTAGCTGAAAGCCCTAAGGATTTATAGAAACTGGCCTCATTTGGTTGAATTTTTCAAAATTTACATTTAAAAAAAATTTTCAAAACAGAATTTTGAAAAAAATCTCATATTATTTTAAAACTAGAAAACGCGTTTAGTTGTTGAAACTGAGAGTTATTTTTCAGGGCAGAAGTCCCTAGGAGAGAAAGAAGCCAAAATGCTTTTAAATTATTTTCAGAATTTTCAGTTTTTAGGTCATTTTTTTAACTCATTTTCCTAGTAACAGTTTTCTAAAAATTGCTAACAAACACAATTAGTCTATTTTTAATATTTTTTAGAAAAAATAAAAATAAAAATTGCAACCAAATAGTGTTTGAGAAAATTCTCATTAGGTCAGAAGTCTTCCAAACCGAAATTGTAGCTCATTTCTAAGTTTAGCCAAAATTTCAAAATTGTGCATTAATTGTGAAAGAACTAAAATGACTCTTAATTAGTTTTCCTAATTAGTTCTGGAATTATAATACTTCTTTTCATAGTTTAGGCCTTTCAAATTTCTGTGGTTGCTAACAAATTTATTGTTAGTAGTTTTTTTGTTTTTTACTATTAATTTTAATTATAAATTATAAATTTTTTTCAAACATGAATAAGTTTTGTTACAATTTATAATTATTTTTTTTTCTATTTCAATTACAAGTTATAAATTTTACCAAATACTCATAACTTTTATTACAAGTTACAATTTATAAACTACTAATTTTAACAATGCCAAACACCATATCAAAGTGAAATAATATAAAATGCAATAAAATAGATTTGAATTAAGTCATGAAAACATTTATTGGTTTCACTTTGTTTATTTTTACAGGGTTATTTATTTTCGTGTTCTATATTTTATTTTTAAAAGGAATGTTACGGGGATATTTATTGATTTCACTTTGCTATTCTTTAAATTTATATTTTTTTTCATAATTTAAAATTTTAAACTGTTAAAACTGATCAATTACACTATTCACACTAAAAATAATATTTATGAGACGTAGTTAGTGAAATGATTTGATCACATTTGTTTAGCTTTTAATTCTAAACTAGTCATTAATTTTTTAAAACAAATTAGATCAGATAATGTGATTAATGACGTTTAATAAAAAAAAATATGAATAATATATTCAACGAGATCTACAATATGAACGGTTCAGAGTATAAAATTATGTTATAAATTAATACTATTTTAAGTCACAACAGATCCTATTATGCTCAAGACACAACTGGGTTTGCTTAAAGTATCGCAAGAATATTTTTTTCAATAAAAATACTGTACTTTTTAAGGAATTATAATTTTTTTAGATCTCAAAATATTTAAACCAATTTTTACGCATCACGAAAATAGAATTTTTTGCTCGATTATTTGACAATTTCTTGTACTCTTCCAAATAACAATTAAAAATAATTTAAAACTTTGGAATTTAAAACATCCAAATATTATTATAGAATTATCATCTTAGGAAGGAGTGTAGTAGATTACCTTGTGAACTGCCCGAAAAAACTGAAAGAAACCACGCTAGTTGACTTCCCATATCGGTTATTATTCTACATTTTCGATAACCTTTTCACATACATCCGGCACACAGTTTTAGTTCTGAGGATTGGATTGTGGTCTTATATTAGGGTAAAGCTCCATCGAGATTCATCATTTCTAAAAAAAATTTATTTTTTTTAAAAAAAATAAATTGATCCATAATAATAATTCAAGATAATCATCTCAAAAGTTTCGTATAGAAGATCATCTATGCAACAATTTGATTCGACAATGATAACTGTATAAATAAAATGTATTTACTACTAAGTAGTCTTTGGCCCAATACTATGAATGTACGAATGTTATCTAGTCAAATGGGAGGTGAAGATTTCAAATCTTGACAAGTGTAACATGAGATTTTGTTTGTGTTTTTGTCAAATAAAAAATTAATAAAAATAATTCGTATTTGCTTTACAAAATGAACATGTAAACTTAAATTGTTTAAATGATATTTGCAGTCTATTTTTTATAAATACATTTTAAAATTTGTATTTTAGTGCGCATTGTAAAATGGGGCATATATTATTTTGGACACTAAGAACAAAATTTGAAGTACAATTATACAAAGAGGAAGTATAATTTTAGACACTAAAGACAGATTGTAGTTGTAATTACACAAAAGGGAGTGAAAATATAATTTCCCAATTGAAATCGTCTATTTTGTAAAATAAATGCAATTTTTCATTCACTTATAAATACACAATTAAGTTGAGATTTTGCATAGACTTTTTTTTTTTTGCACTTACGAGATGAATTATTCAAATCATTATTATAATATATTTTAAATGCTGAAAATAGAATCTTATGGAATTTTACAAAATGAGAATAGCTTAATCCCTTAGATGGAGATGGTAATGGGGTGGAGCGGGTTCGGGAATAATGAGCTCTCCTATTTTCGTTTCTTATTTGATCAGGCCGAGGACGGGCCATAACAAAAATATTGGGAAAGTAGTGGAGAACAGGGTGAGAACGGAAATATTTTGAAAATAATTTTTAAGGTTTAAAAAAATTATATTAATAATAATTATAAATAATATAATAAATAAAAAATAATAGTTGATGAATTAATATAACTAAAAATACAAAAATATAAGAAATAGAAAAAAATTATAGATAAATATAATATTTTAATATTTTAGATTTATTATATTTATAAAACATATATTTTATACATGTGTTAACATTTAAAAAATATTTATTTTATGTAATCGGGAGCAGGACAGGAGAAAACGGGACAAAAAAAACAAATACTATTTCTACTCCATTTGTTATTGAGGGCAAAAAAAAAGGTACAAAATACGACGAAAACATATAAAAATAAAACAAAACGAAAAAAATTGTCATCCCTACCCTTAGATTAGTAAGTGATAAAACAATATCGATCGGTGCTGACAATTTTGGCCGGTCCAATGTAAAAAATAATGTTGCTACAAAATCTGACTTAATTATAATTTAGTATATTGTATTGATCTGACTCAATTATAATCTGACTCAATAGTGGGTCAAAAATAAGTATATTTTATTGATTCAAAATGTTAATCTATTATTTTAGGCCCCGTTTGAGATCAAGAAAAAAATTAACTTTTTTAAGAACTTCAACTTTTAAGCTGTTTTATTTGGGATTCCATCATTGCACGACTTTTGAGGCAATTAAAAAAAATCAAATCTTTTTTCTTTCTCTTTTTTTCTTCTTACGTTTATTTTTTTCACATTATCTAAAAAACACTCACGTTTTTTTATTCCTCTTTTTTTTTTTTAAAAGTTAAACCTCTCAAAAGTCAAACTTAAAAGTTATTCCAAACAGGCTCTTAGTACGTAAATCATTTATATTAAAAATATACTTAATCGAATATCGTTAAGTAATTAAACAAATTATATTTTTTTAAAAAAATAAACCATATCTAAACTTCACTTTCATTTTTTTAAAGAATTGTAATTTATTCATATACTTAACGATATTAGATTAACCTAATTTTATACATAGATAATTCACACACTAAAACAATAAAATAAATGGCTCTAAACAATAAAATAAATGGCTCTAATCATTCAAAACCCAACCACCTTTAAGCGGGACCTTTTGGCTCAAAGCAACTTTAAGCCAAAAAAATAAAAAATTTATTTAATTGGAATATGAGTGGTTTTTAAGCCAAAGACTTAAAGTAGTTTTAAGTCAAAAGATAAAAATCTTTGCTTAAAATTACTCTAATTTTTTAAAATTTATTTTTAGATAATTTTATATTCAATATAAATCTTGTTTAATAAATTTTGACAAGTAAATTTTAAAAATATAATTTTTATAAAAAATAGGAGTGTATAATAAAAGTTATGATATTCTTAAAAATATAAAAAAAATTATGCAAAATGCAAAAAAGTTAAAAGCTTTTGAATTAAAAAATAAAACTTTTTAATTTTTTAGGTTTTTAAGCAAAAACTGCAAAAAGCCGACTTAAGCAACTGAGGGCTTAATGTGGTGAGTCTGAGTTTGAAGATTCCTTGCTCTGGGAGCTCATCTGGATGCATAAAATTCGTTTCGCTTTATAAAGATTTATTATTATTATTTTTTCCTTAAGTATTTGGAATGTTTGAGAAATTGGGTCTTTTAGATTGTTTGGCATATATAAATTTAAGCATTTTTTTTTGTTGTTGTTGCAATATCTCATATTCCTTCACTTTTTTACTATGAAGTTGTAATATTCAGGATAACATTTTGGTTTTTTAAACTTTTTGAAAATAGAATTGATTTTTTTATTTGAGGTATTATTATAATTTCATTCAATAAAAAAACAAATTATTCGGGATGTGAACAGAATTTTTCTTAAAAAAGAAAGAGAAATAAGAGTTAGTGGATTTTATTCATAATGTCAAATAAAACAGTTTAAAAGCTAATTTTTAAACAAAAAATTAAGTTTTTAGAGAGCCAAAACAGGTCATGTAATTATTGGATAGTTTTAAAATATCATATGATATTATTTATATTATATTTTTATACTGCGATACACTTAAGATGAAACAATATGCACTCATCTTTGCCAATTAAGTAGGTGATGAGGGACAAAATATGATCACATTGTGTATATCAATTTTTAATTTATTTTTTAATAACACAAACTGTGAAAGTACTTAATAATTTTCTCCTACTATTTATTCTCATGCACAACTGTAAACCAAGTCATTCAACAGGGGTTAAGAAGGAACGTCTAAACCTTATCTTGTTTTTTTAGACATTTGGTTTTTTAAATAAAAAGGAAGACAAAAAAAATTTAAATTATTTGGGATAATTTATTTTGGGTAGCTTTTATTTTTTTTGCTTTTTGGTAAAATATCCAATATGTTTTTATTTTTTTACTTTTAAACTGCTGTATTTGAAATATTAGTACGACTTTTTTATTTTTTTAATGAAATTATTATTTTAAATTAAAAGTATTATAGTTATTTTACTCAAAAAAAAAATTAAAATGCTTGTAACATGTATAGTTTTTATCTTAAAAAAAAGTATATGAAAAAAGTTAATGCCGTTGTTAGAGATACTAAACTACTACTGTAGTTTAAAAACCATCATTTTTTTTTATAAAAATTTAATTTTTTAGAGATATCAAACAAGAACTTATTAATCTAACGTGATGTGCATTATCTATTCTATGCTTTATTGTTGTGTGATGTGCATTATCTATTCTATGCTTTATTGTTGTGTTCTTAACACGGAGGATTATTGTATTTCTCCGGGTATGGTCACGTGATTTCTCAATACTCTTGGAACTTTCACGATTATGTGAGTTTTTTTTATTTTACTGTGAACCCCAAATAATTATTTAATTTCTAAAAATAAAGTATTGGGTAATGCTCCCTTGGACATGAAACAATTAACTTCATAACAGAGTTTTCATGTATGTCATAGTATGAACGCGTGATTATCAGATCAAATAGAATAACAAATCCTAATTTTTTATTTTTTTGCACACAATATTAATGTTTCGGCTAACTTTATGATATTTTGCTTATATTTGTCTTCCTTGAATTTGTTTATTTTATAACTAAGTTTTTTTATTTTTTAAATTGTTTAGATGAGATAAACTGAAAAAGTAAAAAAACTTAATGGAAAGATAAAAAAAATTCACTAAAAATGAAAATAAGTAATGTTAAATTTGGCTTTTTTTTTGTCTTTTCTAGTTTTTTATTTATATTTTGATTAAAAATAAATATTTTTTCAACTAGTGTCGATAAAAGAGAGTTGAAAAGTATAATAATTTGACTAAACGATAAAAATATTTTACTAAAATAAAAATAAACAAAAATAAATTAATAAATAAGCAACTTTACCAAACAGGGCCTTAAGTATAATGCACAAAACCAACCTGAGAAAACCTGAAAATATATATGACTTCGACAAAGACAACGAACATGGATGAAAGGTATTTCTCATCGAAAAAGCCGGAATATTTCTTTCTTTTATCCCCGACAAGCGGTTTCGGCACTTCTTACATTTCAAAATTAAGTTGATATTTTAATTATATGCCGTGTATTGGACGATGATAAGATAACTCGTGCGCTACAGAAGAGCCATACCACGTCAACGTCAACCGTTCGATGGATCAATAATGACAGCAGTACACCTTAATCCAACCATTATGCTTGAAGTAGCATGCTTGCACCATGCATCTGGGTATTGGGTTGTGTTCTCTTGCTTTTAAAATTATTGTATATTTTTGCTTTTAATTAGATTTGTTTAGGATAGTTTATGGACTGGGGAGGTACTGTACCTAAAAAGTGTATCACCTTGTCGTGTCTTGTTTGGAATTAGTTTGCGAATATATTTTTATAATTAAATTTATTTATTATGTAGAGCTCGTTAAGTTTATTATGTAAGTAAAAATTCATATTGATTTGACATTTGTATTTAAGTGATTGAGTAATATTTATTTAATAATTTTTTTTAAATTATAATTTTTATTTATTTATTTATAAAATAACTTTAGGATATCTTATTCAATCACTTAGCTATAGGTATCGGATTAATTTGAATTTTTACATAAATAATAAACTCAACGAGTTTTACGTAATGAACGAATTCGATCATAAAAATATAATCAAAAATTAATCCCAAACAAAACGCTGCAAGATACTGTGCTTTTAAGAGATAGCCCCTCCCCATTTCCTATACTCTAACCTCCATATTCCAGGCTTCACTTTTCTAACTAAGAAGCGGACAAAACTGCTGGATTTAAAAATCTTCCTTTCAAGACAAAGCTGCTAAATTTTATATAAAGGGTTCGATCACTTGATTCAATGCATTTGGAGCACTATCTACTTATATAAGCTGAGGAAGGTGGGGAAAGTAGATTCGACCGGGCAACTACATCATCGTCATGTAAGATAATTTAAGAGGCACCTTTTTAACTAAGAGGGGCACCTTTTTAACTAAGTCTTCGTTTGTTTACCACATTTAAACCGTTTTAAAATTAAATTTTTAACTTTTAGTTTGAAGTTCAAAAAATTAAAAAGCTAAAAAAAACTTAATTTTTTAACTCTCAATTTTTAGTCTATTTATTTTTTAGCGTTTTGTCTTTTTTCATAACAATTTTTAATTTTATCTTTTTACAAATAAAATTACACAAATTTCAATCAAACAATCATACCCCAGCTTGTTTAGACGGAAAGGTAATCCTGAAATTTTATATTGAGCTTATTTTGTTTTTTTAATGGCCTAAAAGTCGATATTTTTTCAACCGAACAAACTTTTTGACTCTTTGACTTAAAGTGGCTTAAAGCTAAAAAATTAATTTAAAGCTAGGTTGTCAAACGAATGCTACGTTTATCGATCGAGATAAAAGTTCAAAAAGAGTCTATCAATGATTTGACCAAGTTCGAGAAATTCGAGACATAA